>CAMPDV010001311.1:0-126832 GCA_946699065.1 Loxodes magnus
GGGACCCCCGCGTCTAATATATATGAATTGCTATAAAATTGACATAAAAAAGCTGCGAATAAAAGTAATGCGACTGGAATAAAATAAAATATCGCAAATAAATTGACAACAAAAGATAATAAAATAAAAATAATAGTACTCCCGCGTCTAATAAACGAAAACACAATAAAATTAAAATATTAAATGGAATAATAAAGAAAGTAAAAGAATAAATGTGCAAAATTAGTAATAAAAACAAAATAAAGATAATAAATAATTTTAGAGGACTGATAAAACAGCAATAAAAATAATATGTTAAAATTAGAGTATAAAAGTGCTTGCTTAATGAAAAGAAGAACAAAAACGTTAATAAAAGTGACCTGCGTAATATGTATATAAATTGACAACATGAAAATGAAGAATATAGTAAATATTGATTAAAAGATACGAAAAACAGCAGATAAATGTAAAAAAAATGATAAAAAGTACTGATATAAATATAAAAATTGAATGGATGAGGATAATAAAAAGTCTAAAACTGATATGAAAGAGGATAAACGAGGACGAACGGGTGACTTTTCTGTATGAGTAATAGGATCTGATTAGGTGATAGAAGTTGATTAAAGTAAAGCAAAAAAGATTATTGTATAAACGAGCAACTTGCATGCAATAAATAATATAATATGATATAAAATAATATAAAAAACAAGTTAAATAAGCATTATAAAGAGTGAAATATAAAAAATAAAGAGCAATGGAAAAAAGATTAAAATATAAGTCATAATTTGTATATAAAAAAGCATTGAAAAAGAAACTGAGTCTCGTAAATATAATAAATATGACTGAAAAAAGACAAAAAAGAATATAAATATAGTTCCCGCGTCTAATAGATAAGACTTGTCATAAAAACATAGCCAAATAAACCGCTTAGACAAAATGGGACCCCCGCGTCTAATATATATGAATTGCTATAAAATTGACATAAAAAAGCTGCGAATAAAAGTAATGCGACTGGAATAAAATAAAATATCGCAAATAAATTGACAACAAAAGATAATAAAATAAAAATAATAGTACTCCCGCGTCTAATAAACGAAAACACAATAAAATTAAAATATTAAATGGAATAATAAAGAAAGTAAAAGAATAAATGTGCAAAATTAGTAATAAAAACAAAATAAAGATAATAAATAATTTTAGAGGACTGATAAAACAGCAATAAAAATAATATGTTAAAATTAGAGTATAAAAGTGCTTGCTTAATGAAAAAGAAGAACAAAAACGTTAATAAAAGTGACCTGCGTAATATGTATATAAATTGACAACATGAAAATGAAGAATATAGTAAATATTGATTAAAAGATACGAAAAACAGCAGATAAATGTAAAAAAAATGATAAAAAGTACTGATATAAATATAAAAATTGAATGGATGAGGATAATAAAAAGTCTAAAACTGATATGAAAGAGGATAAACGAGGACGAACGGGTGACTTTTCTGTATGAGTAATAGGATCTGATTAGGTGATAGAAGTTGATTAAAGTAAAGCAAAAAAGATTATTGTATAAACGAGCAACTTGCATGCAATAAATAATATAATATGATATAAAATAATATAAAAAACAAGTTAAATAAGCATTATAAAGAGTGAAATATAAAAAATAAAGAGCAATGGAAAAAAGATTAAAATATAAGTCATAATTTGTATATAAAAAAGCATTGAAAAAGAAACTGAGTCTCGTAAATATAATAAATATGACTGAAAAAAGACAAAAAAGAATATAAATATAGTTCCCGCGTCTAATAGATAAGACTTGTCATAAAAACATAGCCAAATAAACCGCTTAGACAAAATGGGACCCCCGCGTCTAATATATATGAATTGCTATAAAATTGACATAAAAAAGCTGCGAATAAAAGTAATGCGACTGGAATAAAATAAAATATCGCAAATAAATTGACAACAAAAGATAATAAAATAAAAATAATAGTACTCCCGCGTCTAATAAACGAAAACACAATAAAATTAAAATATTAAATGGAATAATAAAGAAAGTAAAAGAATAAATGTGCAAAATTAGTAATAAAAACAAAATAAAGATAATAAATAATTTTAGAGGACTGATAAAACAGCAATAAAAATAATATGTTAAAATTAGAGTATAAAAGTGCTTGCTTAATGAAAAAGAAGAACAAAAACGTTAATAAAAGTGACCTGCGTAATATGTATATAAATTGACAACATGAAAATGAAGAATATAGTAAATATTGATTAAAAGATACGAAAAACAGCAGATAAATGTAAAAAAAATGATAAAAAGTACTGATATAAATATAAAAATTGAATGGATGAGGATAATAAAAAGTCTAAAACTGATATGAAAGAGGATAAACGAGGACGAACGGGTGACTTTTCTGTATGAGTAATAGGATCTGATTAGGTGATAGAAGTTGATTAAAGTAAAGCAAAAAAGATTATTGTATAAACGAGCAACTTGCATGCAATAAATAATATAATATGATATAAAATAATATAAAAAACAAGTTAAATAAGCATTATAAAGAGTGAAATATAAAAAAATAAAGAGCAATGGAAAAAAGATTAAAATATAAGTCATAATTTGTATATAAAAAAGCATTGAAAAAGAAACTGAGTCTCGTAAATATAATAAATATGACTGAAAAAAGACAAAAAAGAATATAAATATAGTTCCCGCGTCTAATAGATAAGACTTGTCATAAAAACATAGCCAAATAAACCGCTTAGACAAAATGGGACCCCCGCGTCTAATATATATGAATTGCTATAAAATTGACATAAAAAAGCTGCGAATAAAAGTAATGCGACTGGAATAAAATAAAATATCGCAAATAAATTGACAACAAAAGATAATAAAATAAAAATAATAGTACTCCCGCGTCTAATAAACGAAAACACAATAAAATTAAAATATTAAATGGAATAATAAAGAAAGTAAAAGAATAAATGTGCAAAATTAGTAATAAAAACAAAATAAAGATAATAAATAATTTTAGAGGACTGATAAAACAGCAATAAAAATAATATGTTAAAATTAGAGTATAAAAGTGCTTGCTTAATGAAAAAGAAGAACAAAAACGTTAATAAAAGTGACCTGCGTAATATGTATATAAATTGACAACATGAAAATGAAGAATATAGTAAATATTGATTAAAAGATACGAAAAACAGCAGATAAATGTAAAAAAAATGATAAAAAGTACTGATATAAATATAAAAATTGAATGGATGAGGATAATAAAAAGTCTAAAACTGATATGAAAGAGGATAAACGAGGACGAACGGGTGACTTTTCTGTATGAGTAATAGGATCTGATTAGGTGATAGAAGTTGATTAAAGTAAAGCAAAAAAGATTATTGTATAAACGAGCAACTTGCATGCAATAAATAATATAATATGATATAAAATAATATAAAAAACAAGTTAAATAAGCATTATAAAGAGTGAAATATAAAAAATAAAGAGCAATGGAAAAAAGATTAAAATATAAGTCATAATTTGTATATAAAAAAGCATTGAAAAAGAAACTGAGTCTCGTAAATATAATAAATATGACTGAAAAAAGACAAAAAAGAATATAAATATAGTTCCCGCGTCTAATAGATAAGACTTGTCATAAAAACATAGCCAAATAAACCGCTTAGACAAAATGGGACCCCCGCGTCTAATATATATGAATTGCTATAAAATTGACATAAAAAAGCTGCGAATAAAAGTAATGCGACTGGAATAAAATAAAATATCGCAAATAAATTGACAACAAAAGATAATAAAATAAAAATAATAGTACTCCCCGCGTCTAATAAACGAAAACACAATAAATTAAAATATTAAATGGAATAATAAAGAAAGTAAAAGAATAAATGTGCAAAATTAGTAATAAAAACAAAATAAAGATAATAAATAATTTTAGAGGACTGATAAAACAGCAATAAAAATAATATGTTAAAATTAGAGTATAAAAGTGCTTGCTTAATGAAAAAGAAGAACAAAAACGTTAATAAAAGTGACCTGCGTAATATGTATATAAATTGACAACATGAAAATGAAGAATATAGTAAATATTGATTAAAAGATACGAAAAACAGCAGATAAATGTAAAAAAAATGATAAAAAGTACTGATATAAATATAAAAATTGAATGGATGAGGATAATAAAAAGTCTAAAACTGATATGAAAGAGGATAAACGAGGACGAACGGGTGACTTTTCTGTATGAGTAATAGGATCTGATTAGGTGATAGAAGTTGATTAAAGTAAAGCAAAAAAGATTATTGTATAAACGAGCAACTTGCATGCAATAAATAATATAATATGATATAAAATAATATAAAAAACAAGTTAAATAAGCATTATAAAGAGTGAAATATAAAAAATAAAGAGCAATGGAAAAAAGATTAAAATATAAGTCATAATTTGTATATAAAAAAGCATTGAAAAAGAAACTGAGTCTCGTAAATATAATAAATATGACTGAAAAAAGACAAAAAAGAATATAAATATAGTTCCCGCGTCTAATAGATAAGACTTGTCATAAAAACATAGCCAAATAAACCGCTTAGACAAAATGGGGACCCCCGCGTCTAATATATATGAATTGCTATAAAATTGACATAAAAAAGCTGCGAATAAAAGTAATGCGACTGGAATAAAATAAAATATCGCAAATAAATTGACAACAAAAGATAATAAAATAAAAATAATAGTACTCCCGCGTCTAATAAACGAAAACACAATAAAATTAAAATATTAAATGGAATAATAAAGAAAGTAAAAGAATAAATGTGCAAAATTAGTAATAAAAACAAAATAAAGATAATAAATAATTTTAGAGGACTGATAAAACAGCAATAAAATAATATGTTAAAATTAGAGTATAAAAGTGCTTGCTTAATGAAAAAGAAGAATAAAAACGTTAATAAAAGTGACCTGCGTAATATGTATATAAATTGACAACATGAAAATGAAGAATATAGTAAATATTGATTAAAAGATACGAAAAACAGCAGATAAATGTAAAAAAAATGATAAAAAGTACTGATATAAATATAAAAATTGAATGGATGAGGATAATAAAAAGTCTAAAACTGATATGAAAGAGGATAAACGAGGACGAACGGGTGACTTTTCTGTATGAGTAATAGGATCTGATTAGGTGATAGAAGTTGATTAAAGTAAAGCAAAAAAGATTATTGTATAAACGAGCAACTTGCATGCAATAAATAATATAATATGATATAAAATAATATAAAAAACAAGTTAAATAAGCATTATAAAGAGTGAAATATAAAAAATAAAGAGCAATGGAAAAAAGATTAAAATATAAGTCATAATTTGTATATAAAAAAGCATTGAAAAAGAAACTGAGTCTCGTAAATATAATAAATATGACTGAAAAAAGACAAAAAAGAATATAAATATAGTTCCCGCGTCTAATAGATAAGACTTGTCATAAAAACATAGCCAAATAAACCGCTTAGACAAAATGGGACCCCCGCGTCTAATATATATGAATTGCTATAAAATTGACATAAAAAAGCTGCGAATAAAAGTAATGCGACTGGAATAAAATAAAATATCGCAAATAAATTGACAACAAAAGATAATGAAATAAAAATAATAGTACTCCCGCGTCTAATAAACGAAAACACAATAAAATTAAAATATTAAATGGAATAATAAAGAAAGTAAAAGAATAAATGTGCAAAATTAGTAATAAAAACAAAATAAAGATAATAAATAATTTTAGAGGACTGATAAAACAGCAATAAAAATGATATGTTAAAATTAGAGTATAAAAGTGCTTGCTTAATGAAAAAGAAGAATAAAAACGTTAATAAAGTGACCTGCGTAATATGTATATAAATTGACAACATGAAAATGAAGAATATAGTAAATATTGATTAAAAGATACGAAAAACAGCAGATAAATGTAAAAAAAATGATAAAAAGTACTGATATAAATATAAAAATTGAATGGATGAGGATAATAAAAAGTCTAAAACTGATATGAAAGAGGATAAACGAGTACGAACGGGTGACTTTTCTGTATGAGTAATAGGATCTGATTAGGTGATAGAAGTTGATTAAAGTAAAGCAAAAAAGATTATTGTATAAACGAGCAACTTGCATGCAATAAATAATATAATATGATATAAAATAATATAAAAAACAAGTTAAATAAGCATTATAAAGAGTGAAATATAAAAAATAAAGAGCAATGGAAAAAAGATTAAAATATAAGTCATAATTTGTATATAAAAAAGCATTGAAAAAGAAACTGAGTCTCGTAAATATAATAAATATGACTGAAAAAAGACAAAAAAGAATATAAATATAGTTCCCGCGTCTAATAGATAAGACTTGTCATAAAAACATAGCCAAATAAACCGCTTAGACAAAATGGGACCCCCGCGTCTAATATATATGAATTGCTATAAAATTGACATAAAAAAGCTGCGAATAAAAGTAATGCGACTGGAATAAAATAAAATATCGCAAATAAATTGACAACAAAAGATAATGAAATAAAAATAATGGTACTCCCGCGTCTAATAAACGAAAACACAATAAAATTAAAATATTAAATGGAATAATAAAGAAAGTAAAAGAATAAATGTGCAAAATTAGTAATAAAAACAAAATAAAGATAATAAATAATTTTAGAGGACTGATAAAACAGCAATAAAAATGATATGTTAAAATTAGAGTATAAAAGTGCTTGCTTAATGAAAAAGAAGAATAAAAACGTTAATAAAGTGACCTGCGTAATATGTATATAAATTGACAACATGAAAATGAAGAATATAGTAAATATTGATTAAAAGATACGAAAAACAGCAGATAAATGTAAAAAAAATGATAAAAAGTACTGATATAAATATAAAAATTGAATGGATGAGGATAATAAAAAGTCTAAAACTGATATGAAAGAGGATAAACGAGTACGAACGGGTGACTTTTCTGTATGAGTAATAGGATCTGATTAGGTGATAGAAGTTGATTAAAGTAAAGCAAAAAAGATTATTGTATAAACGAGCAACTTGCATGCAATAAATAATATAATATGATATAAAATAATATAAAAAACAAGTTAAATAAGCATTATAAAGAGTGAAATATAAAAAATAAAGAGCAATGGAAAAAAGATTAAAATATAAGTCATAATTTGTATATAAAAAAGCATTGAAAAAGAAACTGAGTCTCGTAAATATAATAAATATGACTGAAAAAAGACAAAAAAGAATATAAATATAGTTCCCCGCGTCTAATAGATAAGACTTGTCATAAAAACATAGCCAAATAAACCGCTTAGACAAAATGGGACCCCCGCGTCTAATATATATGAATTGCTATAAAATTGACATAAAAAAAGCTGCGAATAAAAGTAATGCGACTGGAATAAAATAAAATATCGCAAATAAATTGACAACAAAAGATAATGAAATAAAAATAATGGTACTCCCGCGTCTAATAAACGAAAACACAATAAAATTAAAATATTAAATGGAATAATAAAGAAAGTAAAAGAATAAATGTGCAAAATTAGTAATAAAAACAAAATAAAGATAATAAATAATTTTAGAGGACTGATAAAACAGCAATAAAAATGATATGTTAAAATTAGAGTATAAAAGTGCTTGCTTAATGAAAAAGAAGAACAAAAACGTTAATAAAGTGACCTGCGTAATATGTATATAAATTGACAACATGAAAATGAAGAATATAGTAAATATTGATTAAAAGATACGAAAAACAGCAGATAAATGTAAAAAAAATGATAAAAAGTACTGATATAAATATAAAAATTGAATGGATGAGGATAATAAAAAGTCTAAAACTGATATGAAAGAGGATAAACGAGTACGAACGGGTGACTTTTCTGTATGAGTAATAGGATCTGATTAGGTGATAGAAGTTGATTAAAGTAAAGCAAAAAAGATTATTGTATAAACGAGCAACTTGCATGCAATAAATAATATAATATGATATAAAATAATATAAAAAACAAGTTAAATAAGCATTATAAAGAGTGAAATATAAAAAATAAAGAGCAATGGAAAAAAGATTAAAATATAAGTCATAATTTGTATATAAAAAAGCATTGAAAAAGAAACTGAGTCTCGTAAATATAATAAATATGACTGAAAAAAGACAAAAAAGAATATAAATATAGTTCCCGCGTCTAATAGATAAGACTTGTCATAAAAACATAGCCAAATAAACCGCTTAGACAAAATGGGACCCCCGCGTCTAATATATATGAATTGCTATAAAATTGACATAAAAAAGCTGCGAATAAAAGTAATGCGACTGGAATAAAATAAAATATCGCAAATAAATTGACAACAAAAGATAATGAAATAAAAATAATGGTACTCCCGCGTCTAATAAACGAAAACACAATAAAATTAAAATATTAAATGGAATAATAAAGAAAGTAAAAGAATAAATGTGCAAAATTAGTAATAAAAACAAAATAAAGATAATAAATAATTTTAGAGGACTGATAAAACAGCAATAAAAATGATATGTTAAAATTAGAGTATAAAAGTGCTTGCTTAATGAAAAAGAAGAATAAAAACGTTAATAAAGTGACCTGCGTAATATGTATATAAATTGACAACATGAAAATGAAGAATATAGTAAATATTGATTAAAAGATACGAAAAACAGCAGATAAATGTAAAAAAAATGATAAAAAGTACTGATATAAATATAAAAATTGAATGGATGAGGATAATAAAAAGTCTAAAACTGATATGAAAGAGGATAAACGAGTACGAACGGGTGACTTTTCTGTATGAGTAATAGGATCTGATTAGGTGATAGAAGTTGATTAAAGTAAAGCAAAAAAGATTATTGTATAAACGAGCAACTTGCATGCAATAAATAATATAATATGATATAAAATAATATAAAAAACAAGTTAAATAAGCATTATAAAGAGTGAAATATAAAAAATAAAGAGCAATGGAAAAAAGATTAAAATATAAGTCATAATTTGTATATAAAAAAGCATTGAAAAAGAAACTGAGTCTCGTAAATATAATAAATATGACTGAAAAAAGACAAAAAAGAATATAAATATAGTTCCCGCGTCTAATAGATAAGACTTGTCATAAAAACATAGCCAAATAAACCGCTTAGACAAAATGGGACCCCCGCGTCTAATATATATGAATTGCTATAAAATTGACATAAAAAAGCTGCGAATAAAAGTAATGCGACTGGAATAAAATAAAATATCGCAAATAAATTGACAACAAAAGATAATGAAAATAAAAATAATGGTACTCCCCGCGTCTAATAAACGAAAACACAATAAAATTAAAATATTAAATGGAATAATAAAGAAAGTAAAAGAATAAATGTGCAAAATTAGTAATAAAAACAAAATAAAGATAATAAATAATTTTAGAGGACTGATAAAACAGCAATAAAAATGATATGTTAAAATTAGAGTATAAAAGTGCTTGCTTAATGAAAAAGAAGAATAAAAACGTTAATAAAGTGACCTGCGTAATATGTATATAAATTGACAACATGAAAATGAAGAATATAGTAAATATTGATTAAAAGATACGAAAAACAGCAGATAAATGTAAAAAAAATGATAAAAAGTACTGATATAAATATAAAAATTGAATGGATGAGGATAATAAAAAGTCTAAAACTGATATGAAAGAGGATAAACGAGTACGAACGGGTGACTTTTCTGTATGAGTAATAGGATCTGATTAGGTGATAGAAGTTGATTAAAGTAAAGCAAAAAAGATTATTGTATAAACGAGCAACTTGCATGCAATAAATAATATAATATGATATAAAATAATATAAAAAACAAGTTAAATAAGCATTATAAAGAGTGAAATATAAAAAATAAAGAGCAATGGAAAAAAGATTAAAATATAAGTCATAATTTGTATATAAAAAAGCATTGAAAAAGAAACTGAGTCTCGTAAATATAATAAATATGACTGAAAAAAGACAAAAAAGAATATAAATATAGTTCCCGCGTCTAATAGATAAGACTTGTCATAAAAACATAGCCAAATAAACCGCTTAGACAAAATGGGACCCCCGCGTCTAATATATATGAATTGCTATAAAATTGACATAAAAAAGCTGCGAATAAAAGTAATGCGACTGGAATAAAATAAAATATCGCAAATAAATTGACAACAAAAGATAATGAAATAAAAATAATGGTACTCCCGCGTCTAATAAACGAAAACACAATAAAATTAAAATATTAAATGGAATAATAAAGAAAGTAAAAGAATAAATGTGCAAAATTAGTAATAAAAACAAAATAAAGATAATAAATAATTTTAGAGGACTGATAAAACAGCAATAAAAATGATATGTTAAAATTAGAGTATAAAAGTGCTTGCTTAATGAAAAAGAAGAATAAAAACGTTAATAAAGTGACCTGCGTAATATGTATATAAATTGACAACATGAAAATGAAGAATATAGTAAATATTGATTAAAAGATACGAAAAACAGCAGATAAATGTAAAAAAAATGATAAAAAGTACTGATATAAATATAAAAATTGAATGGATGAGGATAATAAAAAGTCTAAAACTGATATGAAAGAGGATAAACGAGTACGAACGGGTGACTTTTCTGTATGAGTAATAGGATCTGATTAGGTGATAGAAGTTGATTAAAGTAAAGCAAAAAAGATTATTGTATAAACGAGCAACTTGCATGCAATAAATAATATAATATGATATAAAATAATATAAAAAACAAGTTAAATAAGCATTATAAAGAGTGAAATATAAAAAATAAAGAGCAATGGAAAAAAGATTAAAATATAAGTCATAATTTGTATATAAAAAAGCATTGAAAAAGAAACTGAGTCTCGTAAATATAATAAATATGACTGAAAAAAGACAAAAAAGAATATAAATATAGTTCCCGCGTCTAATAGATAAGACTTGTCATAAAAACATAGCCAAATAAACCGCTTAGACAAAATGGGACCCCCGCGTCTAATATATATGAATTGCTATAAAATTGACATAAAAAAGCTGCGAATAAAAGTAATGCGACTGGAATAAAATAAAATATCGCAAATAAATTGACAACAAAAGATAATGAAATAAAAATAATGGTACTCCCGCGTCTAATAAACGAAAACACAATAAAATTAAAATATTAAATGGAATAATAAAGAAAGTAAAAGAATAAATGTGCAAAATTAGTAATAAAAACAAAATAAAGATAATAAATAATTTTAGAGGACTGATAAAACAGCAATAAAAATGATATGTTAAAATTAGAGTATAAAAGTGCTTGCTTAATGAAAAAGAAGAATAAAAACGTTAATAAAGTGACCTGCGTAATATGTATATAAATTGACAACATGAAAATGAAGAATATAGTAAATATTGATTAAAAGATACGAAAAACAGCAGATAAATGTAAAAAAAATGATAAAAAGTACTGATATAAATATAAAAATTGAATGGATGAGGATAATAAAAAGTCTAAAACTGATATGAAAGAGGATAAACGAGTACGAACGGGTGACTTTTCTGTATGAGTAATAGGATCTGATTAGGTGATAGAAGTTGATTAAAGTAAAGCAAAAAAGATTATTGTATAAACGAGCAACTTGCATGCAATAAATAATATAATATGATATAAAATAATATAAAAAACAAGTTAAATAAGCATTATAAAGAGTGAAATATAAAAAATAAAGAGCAATGGAAAAAAGATTAAAATATAAGTCATAATTTGTATATAAAAAAGCATTGAAAAAGAAACTGAGTCTCGTAAATATAATAAATATGACTGAAAAAAGACAAAAAAGAATATAAATATAGTTCCCGCGTCTAATAGATAAGACTTGTCATAAAAACATAGCCAAATAAACCGCTTAGACAAAATGGGACCCCCGCGTCTAATATATATGAATTGCTATAAAATTGACATAAAAAAGCTGCGAATAAAAGTAATGCGACTGGAATAAAATAAAATATCGCAAATAAATTGACAACAAAAGATAATGAAATAAAAATAATGGTACTCCCGCGTCTAATAAACGAAAACACAATAAAATTAAAATATTAAATGGAATAATAAAGAAAGTAAAAGAATAAATGTGCAAAATTAGTAATAAAAACAAAATAAAGATAATAAATAATTTTAGAGGACTGATAAAACAGCAATAAAAATGATATGTTAAAATTAGAGTATAAAAGTGCTTGCTTAATGAAAAAGAAGAATAAAAACGTTAATAAAGTGACCTGCGTAATATGTATATAAATTGACAACATGAAAATGAAGAATATAGTAAATATTGATTAAAAGATACGAAAAACAGCAGATAAATGTAAAAAAAATGATAAAAAGTACTGATATAAATATAAAAATTGAATGGATGAGGATAATAAAAAGTCTAAAACTGATATGAAAGAGGATAAACGAGTACGAACGGGTGACTTTTCTGTATGAGTAATAGGATCTGATTAGGTGATAGAAGTTGATTAAAGTAAAGCAAAAAAGATTATTGTATAAACGAGCAACTTGCATGCAATAAATAATATAATATGATATAAAATAATATAAAAAACAAGTTAAATAAGCATTATAAAGAGTGAAATATAAAAAATAAAGAGCAATGGAAAAAAGATTAAAATATAAGTCATAATTTGTATATAAAAAAGCATTGAAAAAGAAACTGAGTCTCGTAAATATAATAAATATGACTGAAAAAAGACAAAAAAGAATATAAATATAGTTCCCGCGTCTAATAGATAAGACTTGTCATAAAAACATAGCCAAATAAACCGCTTAGACAAAATGGGACCCCCGCGTCTAATATATATGAATTGCTATAAAATTGACATAAAAAAGCTGCGAATAAAAGTAATGCGACTGGAATAAAATAAAATATCGCAAATAAATTGACAACAAAAGATAATGAAATAAAAATAATGGTACTCCCGCGTCTAATAAACGAAAACACAATAAAATTAAAATATTAAATGGAATAATAAAGAAAGTAAAAGAATAAATGTGCAAAATTAGTAATAAAAACAAAATAAAGATAATAAATAATTTTAGAGGACTGATAAAACAGCAATAAAAATGATATGTTAAAATTAGAGTATAAAAGTGCTTGCTTAATGAAAAAGAAGAATAAAAAACGTTAATAAAGTGACCTGCGTAATATGTATATAAATTGACAACATGAAAATGAAGAATATAGTAAATATTGATTAAAAGATACGAAAAACAGCAGATAAATGTAAAAAAAATGATAAAAAGTACTGATATAAATATAAAAATTGAATGGATGAGGATAATAAAAAGTCTAAAACTGATATGAAAGAGGATAAACGAGTACGAACGGGTGACTTTTCTGTATGAGTAATAGGATCTGATTAGGTGATAGAAGTTGATTAAAGTAAAGCAAAAAAGATTATTGTATAAACGAGCAACTTGCATGCAATAAATAATATAATATGATATAAAATAATATAAAAAACAAGTTAAATAAGCATTATAAAGAGTGAAATATAAAAAATAAAGAGCAATGGAAAAAAGATTAAAATATAAGTCATAATTTGTATATAAAAAAGCATTGAAAAAGAAACTGAGTCTCGTAAATATAATAAATATGACTGAAAAAAGACAAAAAAGAATATAAATATAGTTCCCGCGTCTAATAGATAAGACTTGTCATAAAAACATAGCCAAATAAACCGCTTAGACAAAATGGGACCCCCGCGTCTAATATATATGAATTGCTATAAAATTGACATAAAAAAGCTGCGAATAAAAGTAATGCGACTGGAATAAAATAAAATATCGCAAATAAATTGACAACAAAAGATAATGAAATAAAAATAATGGTACTCCCGCGTCTAATAAACGAAAACACAATAAAATTAAAATATTAAATGGAATAATAAAGAAAGTAAAAGAATAAATGTGCAAAATTAGTAATAAAAACAAAATAAAGATAATAAATAATTTTAGAGGACTGATAAAACAGCAATAAAAATGATATGTTAAAATTAGAGTATAAAAGTGCTTGCTTAATGAAAAAGAAGAATAAAAACGTTAATAAAGTGACCTGCGTAATATGTATATAAATTGACAACATGAAAATGAAGAATATAGTAAATATTGATTAAAAGATACGAAAAACAGCAGATAAATGTAAAAAAAATGATAAAAAGTACTGATATAAATATAAAAATTGAATGGATGAGGATAATAAAAAGTCTAAAACTGATATGAAAGAGGATAAACGAGTACGAACGGGTGACTTTTCTGTATGAGTAATAGGATCTGATTAGGTGATAGAAGTTGATTAAAGTAAAGCAAAAAAGATTATTGTATAAACGAGCAACTTGCATGCAATAAATAATATAATATGATATAAAATAATATAAAAAACAAGTTAAATAAGCATTATAAAGAGTGAAATATAAAAAATAAAGAGCAATGGAAAAAAGATTAAAATATAAGTCATAATTTGTATATAAAAAAGCATTGAAAAAGAAACTGAGTCTCGTAAATATAATAAATATGACTGAAAAAAGACAAAAAAGAATATAAATATAGTTCCCGCGTCTAATAGATAAGACTTGTCATAAAAACATAGCCAAATAAACCGCTTAGACAAAATGGGACCCCCGCGTCTAATATATATGAATTGCTATAAAATTGACATAAAAAAGCTGCGAATAAAAGTAATGCGACTGGAATAAAATAAAATATCGCAAATAAATTGACAACAAAAGATAATGAAATAAAAATAATGGTACTCCCGCGTCTAATAAACGAAAACACAATAAAATTAAAATATTAAATGGAATAATAAAGAAAGTAAAAGAATAAATGTGCAAAATTAGTAATAAAAACAAAATAAAGATAATAAATAATTTTAGAGGACTGATAAAACAGCAATAAAAATGATATGTTAAAATTAGAGTATAAAAGTGCTTGCTTAATGAAAAAGAAGAATAAAAACGTTAATAAAGTGACCTGCGTAATATGTATATAAATTGACAACATGAAAATGAAGAATATAGTAAATATTGATTAAAAGATACGAAAAACAGCAGATAAATGTAAAAAAAATGATAAAAAGTACTGATATAAATATAAAAATTGAATGGATGAGGATAATAAAAAGTCTAAAACTGATATGAAAGAGGATAAACGAGTACGAACGGGTGACTTTTCTGTATGAGTAATAGGATCTGATTAGGTGATAGAAGTTGATTAAAGTAAAGCAAAAAAGATTATTGTATAAACGAGCAACTTGCATGCAATAAATAATATAATATGATATAAAATAATATAAAAAACAAGTTAAATAAGCATTATAAAGAGTGAAATATAAAAAATAAAGAGCAATGGAAAAAAGATTAAAATATAAGTCATAATTTGTATATAAAAAAGCATTGAAAAAGAAACTGAGTCTCGTAAATATAATAAATATGACTGAAAAAAGACAAAAAAGAATATAAATATAGTTCCCGCGTCTAATAGATAAGACTTGTCATAAAAACATAGCCAAATAAACCGCTTAGACAAAATGGGACCCCCGCGTCTAATATATATGAATTGCTATAAAATTGACATAAAAAAGCTGCGAATAAAAGTAATGCGACTGGAATAAAATAAAATATCGCAAATAAATTGACAACAAAAGATAATGAAATAAAAATAATGGTACTCCCGCGTCTAATAAACGAAAACACAATAAAATTAAAATATTAAATGGAATAATAAAGAAAGTAAAAGAATAAATGTGCAAAATTAGTAATAAAAACAAAATAAAGATAATAAATAATTTTAGAGGACTGATAAAACAGCAATAAAAATGATATGTTAAAATTAGAGTATAAAAGTGCTTGCTTAATGAAAAAGAAGAATAAAAACGTTAATAAAGTGACCTGCGTAATATGTATATAAATTGACAACATGAAAATGAAGAATATAGTAAATATTGATTAAAAGATACGAAAAACAGCAGATAAATGTAAAAAAAATGATAAAAAGTACTGATATAAATATAAAAATTGAATGGATGAGGATAATAAAAAGTCTAAAACTGATATGAAAGAGGATAAACGAGTACGAACGGGTGACTTTTCTGTATGAGTAATAGGATCTGATTAGGTGATAGAAGTTGATTAAAGTAAAGCAAAAAAGATTATTGTATAAACGAGCAACTTGCATGCAATAAATAATATAATATGATATAAAATAATATAAAAAACAAGTTAAATAAGCATTATAAAGAGTGAAATATAAAAAATAAAGAGCAATGGAAAAAAGATTAAAATATAAGTCATAATTTGTATATAAAAAAGCATTGAAAAAGAAACTGAGTCTCGTAAATATAATAAATATGACTGAAAAAAGACAAAAAAGAATATAAATATAGTTCCCGCGTCTAATAGATAAGACTTGTCATAAAAACATAGCCAAATAAACCGCTTAGACAAAATGGGACCCCCGCGTCTAATATATATGAATTGCTATAAAATTGACATAAAAAAGCTGCGAATAAAAGTAATGCGACTGGAATAAAATAAAATATCGCAAATAAATTGACAACAAAAGATAATGAAATAAAAATAATGGTACTCCCGCGTCTAATAAACGAAAACACAATAAAATTAAAATATTAAATGGAATAATAAAGAAAGTAAAAGAATAAATGTGCAAAATTAGTAATAAAAACAAAATAAAGATAATAAATAATTTTAGAGGACTGATAAAACAGCAATAAAAATGATATGTTAAAATTAGAGTATAAAAGTGCTTGCTTAATGAAAAAGAAGAATAAAAACGTTAATAAAGTGACCTGCGTAATATGTATATAAATTGACAACATGAAAATGAAGAATATAGTAAATATTGATTAAAAGATACGAAAAACAGCAGATAAATGTAAAAAAAATGATAAAAAGTACTGATATAAATATAAAAATTGAATGGATGAGGATAATAAAAAGTCTAAAACTGATATGAAAGAGGATAAACGAGTACGAACGGGTGACTTTTCTGTATGAGTAATAGGATCTGATTAGGTGATAGAAGTTGATTAAAGTAAAGCAAAAAAGATTATTGTATAAACGAGCAACTTGCATGCAATAAATAATATAATATGATATAAAATAATATAAAAAACAAGTTAAATAAGCATTATAAAGAGTGAAATATAAAAAATAAAGAGCAATGGAAAAAAGATTAAAATATAAGTCATAATTTGTATATAAAAAAGCATTGAAAAAGAAACTGAGTCTCGTAAATATAATAAATATGACTGAAAAAAGACAAAAAAGAATATAAATATAGTTCCCGCGTCTAATAGATAAGACTTGTCATAAAAACATAGCCAAATAAACCGCTTAGACAAAATGGGACCCCCGCGTCTAATATATATGAATTGCTATAAAATTGACATAAAAAAGCTGCGAATAAAAGTAATGCGACTGGAATAAAATAAAATATCGCAAATAAATTGACAACAAAAGATAATGAAATAAAAATAATGGTACTCCCGCGTCTAATAAACGAAAACACAATAAAATTAAAATATTAAATGGAATAATAAAGAAAGTAAAAGAATAAATGTGCAAAATTAGTAATAAAAACAAAATAAAGATAATAAATAATTTTAGAGGACTGATAAAACAGCAATAAAAATGATATGTTAAAATTAGAGTATAAAAGTGCTTGCTTAATGAAAAAGAAGAATAAAAACGTTAATAAAGTGACCTGCGTAATATGTATATAAATTGACAACATGAAAATGAAGAATATAGTAAATATTGATTAAAAGATACGAAAAACAGCAGATAAATGTAAAAAAAATGATAAAAAGTACTGATATAAATATAAAAATTGAATGGATGAGGATAATAAAAAGTCTAAAACTGATATGAAAGAGGATAAACGAGTACGAACGGGTGACTTTTCTGTATGAGTAATAGGATCTGATTAGGTGATAGAAGTTGATTAAAGTAAAGCAAAAAAGATTATTGTATAAACGAGCAACTTGCATGCAATAAATAATATAATATGATATAAAATAATATAAAAAACAAGTTAAATAAGCATTATAAAGAGTGAAATATAAAAAATAAAGAGCAATGGAAAAAAGATTAAAATATAAGTCATAATTTGTATATAAAAAAGCATTGAAAAAGAAACTGAGTCTCGTAAATATAATAAATATGACTGAAAAAAGACAAAAAAGAATATAAATATAGTTCCCGCGTCTAATAGATAAGACTTGTCATAAAAACATAGCCAAATAAACCGCTTAGACAAAATGGGACCCCCGCGTCTAATATATATGAATTGCTATAAAATTGACATAAAAAAGCTGCGAATAAAAGTAATGCGACTGGAATAAAATAAAATATCGCAAATAAATTGACAACAAAAGATAATGAAATAAAAATAATGGTACTCCCGCGTCTAATAAACGAAAACACAATAAAATTAAAATATTAAATGGAATAATAAAGAAAGTAAAAGAATAAATGTGCAAAATTAGTAATAAAAACAAAATAAAGATAATAAATAATTTTAGAGGACTGATAAAACAGCAATAAAAATGATATGTTAAAATTAGAGTATAAAAGTGCTTGCTTAATGAAAAAGAAGAATAAAAACGTTAATAAAGTGACCTGCGTAATATGTATATAAATTGACAACATGAAAATGAAGAATATAGTAAATATTGATTAAAAGATACGAAAAACAGCAGATAAATGTAAAAAAAATGATAAAAAGTACTGATATAAATATAAAAATTGAATGGATGAGGATAATAAAAAGTCTAAAACTGATATGAAAGAGGATAAACGAGTACGAACGGGTGACTTTTCTGTATGAGTAATAGGATCTGATTAGGTGATAGAAGTTGATTAAAGTAAAGCAAAAAAGATTATTGTATAAACGAGCAACTTGCATGCAATAAATAATATAATATGATATAAAATAATATAAAAAACAAGTTAAATAAGCATTATAAAGAGTGAAATATAAAAAATAAAGAGCAATGGAAAAAAGATTAAAATATAAGTCATAATTTGTATATAAAAAAGCATTGAAAAAGAAACTGAGTCTCGTAAATATAATAAATATGACTGAAAAAAGACAAAAAAGAATATAAATATAGTTCCCGCGTCTAATAGATAAGACTTGTCATAAAAACATAGCCAAATAAACCGCTTAGACAAAATGGGACCCCCGCGTCTAATATATATGAATTGCTATAAAATTGACATAAAAAAGCTGCGAATAAAAGTAATGCGACTGGAATAAAATAAAATATCGCAAATAAATTGACAACAAAAGATAATGAAATAAAAATAATGGTACTCCCGCGTCTAATAAACGAAAACACAATAAAATTAAAATATTAAATGGAATAATAAAGAAAGTAAAAGAATAAATGTGCAAAATTAGTAATAAAAACAAAATAAAGATAATAAATAATTTTAGAGGACTGATAAAACAGCAATAAAAATGATATGTTAAAATTAGAGTATAAAAGTGCTTGCTTAATGAAAAAGAAGAATAAAAACGTTAATAAAGTGACCTGCGTAATATGTATATAAATTGACAACATGAAAATGAAGAATATAGTAAATATTGATTAAAAGATACGAAAAACAGCAGATAAATGTAAAAAAAATGATAAAAAGTACTGATATAAATATAAAAATTGAATGGATGAGGATAATAAAAAGTCTAAAACTGATATGAAAGAGGATAAACGAGTACGAACGGGTGACTTTTCTGTATGAGTAATAGGATCTGATTAGGTGATAGAAGTTGATTAAAGTAAAGCAAAAAAGATTATTGTATAAACGAGCAACTTGCATGCAATAAATAATATAATATGATATAAAATAATATAAAAAACAAGTTAAATAAGCATTATAAAGAGTGAAATATAAAAAATAAAGAGCAATGGAAAAAAGATTAAAATATAAGTCATAATTTGTATATAAAAAAGCATTGAAAAAGAAACTGAGTCTCGTAAATATAATAAATATGACTGAAAAAAGACAAAAAAGAATATAAATATAGTTCCCGCGTCTAATAGATAAGACTTGTCATAAAAACATAGCCAAATAAACCGCTTAGACAAAATGGGACCCCCGCGTCTAATATATATGAATTGCTATAAAATTGACATAAAAAAGCTGCGAATAAAAGTAATGCGACTGGAATAAAATAAAATATCGCAAATAAATTGACAACAAAAGATAATGAAATAAAAATAATGGTACTCCCGCGTCTAATAAACGAAAACACAATAAAATTAAAATATTAAATGGAATAATAAAGAAAGTAAAAGAATAAATGTGCAAAATTAGTAATAAAAACAAAATAAAGATAATAAATAATTTTAGAGGACTGATAAAACAGCAATAAAAATGATATGTTAAAATTAGAGTATAAAAGTGCTTGCTTAATGAAAAAGAAGAATAAAAACGTTAATAAAGTGACCTGCGTAATATGTATATAAATTGACAACATGAAAATGAAGAATATAGTAAATATTGATTAAAAGATACGAAAAACAGCAGATAAATGTAAAAAAAATGATAAAAAGATCAATGGATAAAAAAGAAAATTTTATCTTCTTTTTTTACTTTACTTCTTCACTTTTCTAAATACTTAATACTTCTCAAAGCATACTCCTTTAAACTGAAACTCTATCTTCACTTCTTACTTTACTTCTTCACTTTTCTAAATACTTAATACTTCTCAAAGCATACTCCTTAAAACTGAAACTCTATCTTCTTTTCTTACTTTACGTCTTCACTGTTTTAAATACTTAATACTTCTCAAAGCATACTCCTTAAAACTGAAACTCTATCTTCTCTTCTTACTTTACTTCTTCACTTTTCAAAATACTTATTACTTCTCAAAGCATACTCCTTAAAACTAAATTTTATCTTCTTTTCTTACTTTACTTCTTCACTTTTCTAATTACTAAGTACTTCTTTTAACATACTACTTAAAACTGAAACTCTATCTTCTTTTCTTACTTTACTTCTTCACTTTTCTAAATACTTATTACTTCTCAAAGCATACTCCTTAAAACTGAAACTCTACCTTCTTTTCTTACTTTACTTATGCACTTTTCTAAATACTTAATAATTCTCAAAGCATACTCCTTAAAACTGAAACTCTATCTTCTTTTCTTACTTTACTTCTTCACTTTTCTAAATACTTAATACTTCTCAAAGCATACACCTTTAAACTAAATTTTATCTTCTTTTCTTACTTTACTTATTCACTTTTCTAATTACTAAGTACTTCTAAAACATACTCCTTAAAACTAAATTTTATCTTCTTTTCTTACTTTACTTCTTCACTTTTCAAAATACTTATAACTTCTCAAAACATATTCCTAAAAACTAAATTTTATCTTCTTTTCTTACTTTACTTCTTCACTTTTCTAAATACTTATTACTTCTCAAAGCATACTCCTTTAAACTGAAACTCTATCTTCACTTCTTACTTTACTTCTTCACTGTTTTAAATACTTAATAATTCTCAAAGCATACTCCTTAAAACTGAAACTCTATCTTCTTTTCTTACTTTACTTCTTCACTTTTCTAAATACTAAGTACTTCTCAAAGCATACTCCTTTA
This sequence comes from Loxodes magnus, assembly GCA_946699065.1. Lineage (NCBI taxonomy): Eukaryota > Ciliophora > Karyorelictea > Loxodida > Loxodidae > Loxodes > Loxodes magnus. The sequence goes on from CAMPDV010001311.1 coordinate 21,699, forward strand.
AACTGAAACTCTATCTTCTTTTCTTACTTTACTTCTTCACTTTTCAAAATACTTATTACTTCTCAAAGCATACTCCTTAAAACTGAAACTCTACCTTCTTTTCTTACTTTACTTCTTCACTTTTCTAAATACTTAATACTTCTCAAAGCATACTCCTTAAAACTGAAACTCTATCTTCTTTTCTTACTTTACTTCTTCACTTTTCTAAATACTTAATACTTCTCAAAGCATACTCCTTAAAACTGAAACTCTATCTTCTTTTCTTACTTTACTTCTTCACTTTTCTAAATACTTATAACTTCTCAAAACATACTCCTTAAAACTAAATTTTATCTTCTTTTCTTACTTTACTTCTTCACTTTTCTAAATACTTAATACTTCTCAAAGCATACTCCTTAAAACTGAAACTCTATCTTCTTTTCTTACTTTACTTCTTCACTTTTCTAAATACTTAATACTTCTCAAAGCATACTCCTTTAAACTGAAACTCTACCTTCTCTTCTTACTTTACTTCTTCACTTTTCTAAATACTTATAACTTCTCAAAACATACTCCTTAAAACTAAATTTTATCTTCTTTTCTTACTTTACTTCTTCACTTTTCTAAATACTTAATACTTCTCAAAGCATACTCCTTAAAACTGAAACTCTATCTTCTTTTCTTACTTTACTTCTTCACTTTTCTAAATACTTAATACTTCTCAAAGCATACTCCTTTAAACTGAAACTCTACCTTCTCTTCTTACTTTACTTCTTCACTTTTCTAAATACTTAATACTTCTCAAAGCATACTCCTTTAAACTAAATTTTATCTTCTTTTCTTACTTTACTTATTCACTTTTCTAATTACTAAGTACTTCTAAAACATACTCCTTAAAACTAAATTTTATCTTCTTTTCTTACTTTACTTCTTCACTTTTCAAAATACTTATAACTTCTCAAAACATATTCCTAAAAACTAAATTTTATCTTCTTTTCTTACTTTACTTCTTCACTTTTCTAAATACTTATTACTTCTCAAAGCATACTCCTTTAAACTGAAACTCTATCTTCACTTCTTACTTTACTTCTTCACTGTTTTAAATACTTAATACTTCTCAAAGCATACTCCTTAAAACTGAAACTCTATCTTCTCTTCTTACTTTACTTCTTCACTTTTCAAAATACTTATTACTTCTCAAAGCATACTCCTTAAAACTAAATTTTATCTTCTTTTCTTACTTTACTTCTTCACTTTTCTAATTACTAAGTACTTCTTTTAACATACTACTTAAAACTGAAACTCTATCTTCTTTTCTTACTTTACTTCTTCACTTTTCTAAATACTTATTACTTCTCAAAGCATACTCCTTAAAACTGAAACTCTATCTTCTTTTCTTACTTTACTTCTTCACTTTTCTAAATACTTAATACTTCTCAAAGCATACTCCTTAAAACTGAAACTCTATCTTCTTTTCTTACTTTACTTCTTCACTTTTCTAAATACTTAATACTTCTCAAAGCATACTCCTTAAAACTGAAACTCTATCTTCTTTTCTTACTTTACTTATTCACTTTTCTAAATACTTAATAATTCTCAAAGCATACTCCTTAAAACTGAAACTCTATCTTCTTTTCTTACTTTACTTCTTCACTTTTCTAAATACTTATTACTTCTCAAAGCATACTCATTAAAACTGAAACTCTATCTTCTTTTCTTACTTTACTTCTTCACTTTTCAAAATACTAAGTACTTTTTTTAACATACTCCTTAAAACTGAAACTCTATCTTCTTTTCTTACTTTACTTCTTCACTTTTCTAAATACTTATTACTTCTCAAAACATACTCCTTAAAACTGAAACTCTATCTTCTTTTCTTACTTTACTTCTTCACTTTTCTAAATACTTAATACTTCTCAAAGCATACTCCTTAAAACTGAAACTCTATCTTCTTTTCTTACTTTACTTCTTCACTTTTCTAAATACTTATTACTTCTCAAAACATACTCCTTAAAACTAAATTTTATCTTCTTTTCTTACTTTACTTCTTCACTTTTCTAAATACTTATTACTTCTCAAAGCATACTCCTTAAAACTGAAACTCTATCTTCTTTTCTTACTTTACTTCTTCACTTTTCTAATTACTAAGTACTTTTTTTAACATACTAATTAAAACTGAAACTCTATCCTCTTTTATTACTTTACTTCTGCACTTTTCTAAATACTTAATAATTCTCAAAGCATACTCCTTAAAACTGAAACTCTATCTTCTTTTCTTACTTTACTTCTTCACTTTTCTAAATACTTAATACTTCTCAAAGCATACTCCTTAAAACTGAAACTCTATCTTCTTTTCTTACTTTACTTCTTCACTTTTCTAAATACTTAATACTTCTCAAAACATACTCCTTAAAACTAAATTTTATCTTCTTTTCTTACTTTACTTCTTCACTTTTCAAAATACTTATTACTTCTCAAAGCATACTCCTTAAAACTAAATTTTATCTTCTTTTCTTACTTTACTTCTTCACTTTTCAAAATACTTATTACTTCTCAAAGCATACTCCTTAAAACTAAATTTTATCTTCTTTTCTTACTTTACTTATTCACTTTTCTAATTACTAAGTACTTCTTTTAACATACTCCTTAAAACTGAAACTCTATCTTCTTTTCTTACTTTACTTCTTCACTTTTCTAAATACTTAATACTTCTCAAAGCATACTCCTTAAAACTGAAACTCTACATCTCATTCTTACTTTACTTCTTCACTTTTCTAAATACTTAATACTTCTCAAAACATACTCCTTAAAACTGAAACTCTATCTTCTTTTCTTACTTTACTTCTTCACTTTTCTAAATACTTAATACTTCTCAAAGCATACTCCTTAAAACTGAAACTCTATCTTCTTTTCTTACTTTACTTCTTCACTTTTCTAAATACTTAATACTTCTCAAAGCATACTCCTTAAAACTGAAACTCTATCTTCTTTTCTTACTTTACTTCTTCACTTTTCTAAATACTTAATACTTCTCAAAACATACTCCTTAAAACTAAATTTTATCTTCTTTTCTTACTTTACTTCTTCACTTTTCAAAATACTTATTACTTCTCAAAGCATACTCCTTAAAACTAAATTTTATCTTCTTTTCTTACTTTACTTCTTCACTTTTCAAAATACTTATTACTTCTCAAAGCATACTCCTTAAAACTAAATTTTATCTTCTTTTCTTACTTTACTTATTCACTTTTCTAATTACTAAGTACTTCTTTTAACATACTCCTTAAAACTGAAACTCTATCTTCTTTTCTTACTTTACTTCTTCACTTTTCAAAATACTTATTACTTCTCAAAGCATACTCCTTAAAACTGAAACTCTACCTTCTTTTCTTACTTTACTTCTTCACTTTTCTAAATACTTAATACTTCTCAAAGCATACTCCTTAAAACTGAAACTCTATCTTCTTTTCTTACTTTACTTCTTCACTTTTCTAAATACTTAATACTTCTCAAAGCATACTCCTTAAAACTGAAACTCTATCTTCTTTTCTTACTTTACTTCTTCACTTTTCTAAATACTTATAACTTCTCAAAACATACTCCTTAAAACTAAATTTTATCTTCTTTTCTTACTTTACTTCTTCACTTTTCTAAATACTTAATACTTCTCAAAGCATACTCCTTAAAACTGAAACTCTATCTTCTTTTCTTACTTTACTTCTTCACTTTTCTAAATACTTAATACTTCTCAAAGCATACTCCTTTAAACTGAAACTCTACCTTCTCTTCTTACTTTACTTCTTCACTTTTCTAAATACTTATAACTTCTCAAAACATACTCCTTAAAACTAAATTTTATCTTCTTTTCTTACTTTACTTCTTCACTTTTCTAATTACTAAGTACTTCTAAAACATACTCCTTAAAACTGAAACTCTATCTTCTTTTCTTACTTTACTTCTTCACTTTTCTAAATACTTAATACTTCTCAAAGCATACTCCTTTAAACTGAAACTCTACCTTCTCTTCTTACTTTACTTCTTCACTTTTCTAAATACTTAATACTTCTCAAAGCATACTCCTTTAAACTAAATTTTATCTTCTTTTCTTACTTTACTTATTCACTTTTCTAATTACTAAGTACTTCTAAAACATACTCCTTAAAACTAAATTTTATCTTCTTTTCTTACTTTACTTCTTCACTTTTCTAAATACTTAATACTTCTCAAAGCATACTCCTTTAAACTGAAACTCTACCTTCTCTTCTTACTTTACTTCTTCACTTTTCTAAATACTTAATACTTCTCAAAGCATACACCTTTAAACTAAATTTTATCTTCTTTTCTTACTTTACTTATTCACTTTTCTAATTACTAAGTACTTCTAAAACATACTCCTTAAAACTAAATTTTATCTTCTTTTCTTACTTTACTTCTTCACTTTTCAAAATACTTATAACTTCTCAAAACATATTCCTAAAAACTAAATTTTATCTTCTTTTCTTACTTTACTTCTTCACTTTTCTAAATACTTATTACTTCTCAAAGCATACTCCTTTAAACTGAAACTCTATCTTCACTTCTTACTTTACTTCTTCACTGTTTTAAATACTTAATAATTCTCAAAGCATACTCCTTAAAACTGAAACTCTATCTTCTTTTCTTACTTTACTTCTTCACTTTTCTAAATACTAAGTACTTCTCAAAGCATACTCCTTTAAACTGAAACTCTATCTTCTTTTCTTACTTTACTCTTCACTTTTCTAAATACTTATTACTTCTCAAAACATACTCCTTAAAACTGAAACTCTATCTTCTTTTCTTACTTTACTTCTTCACTTTTCTAAATACTTATTACTTCTCAAAGCATACTCCTTAAAACTGAAACTCTATCTTCTTTTCTTACTTTACTTCTTCACTTTTCAAAATACTTAATACTTCTCAAAGCATACTCCTTAAAACTGAAACTCTATCTTCTTTTCTTACTTTACTTCTTCACTTTTCTAAATACTTATAACTTCTCAAAGCATACTCATTAAAACTGAAACTCTATCTTCTTTTCTTACTTTACTTCTTCACTTTTCTAAATACTAAGTACTTCTCAAAGCATACTCCTTTAAACTGAAACTCTATCTTCTTTTCTTACATTACTTCTTCACTTTTCTAATTACTAAGTACTTTTTTTAACATACTAATTAAAACTGAAACTCTATCTTCTTTTCTTACTTTACTTCTTCACTTTTCAAAATACTTAATACTTCTCAAAGCATACTCCTTAAAACTGAAACTCTATCTTCTTTTCTTACTTTACTTCTTCACTTTTCTAATTACTAAGTACTTTTTTTAACATACTAATTAAAACTGAAACTCTATCTTCTTTTCTTACTTTACTTCTTCACTTTTCTAAATACTTAATACTTCTCAAAGCATACTCCTTAAAACTGAAACTCTATCTTCTTTTCTTACTTTACTTCTTCACTTTTCAAAATACTTATTACTTCTCAAAGCATACTCATTAAAACTGAAACTCTATCTTCTTTTCTTACTTTACTTCTTCACTTTTCTAAATACTAAGTACTTCTCAAAGCATACTCCTTTAAACTGAAACTCTATCTTCTTTTCTTACTTTACTTATTCACTTTTCTAAATACTTAATAATTCTCAAAGCATACTCCTTAAAACTGAAACTCTATCTTCTTTTCTTACTTTACTTCTTCACTTTTCTAAATACTTATTACTTCTCAAAGCATACTCATTAAAACTGAAACTCTATCTTCTTTTCTTACTTTACTTCTTCACTTTTCAAAATACTTAATACTTCTCAAAGCATACTCCTTAAAACTGAAACTCTATCTTCTTTTCTTACTTTACTTCTTCACTTTTCTAAATACTTATAACTTCTCAAAGCATACTCATTAAAACTGAAACTCTATCTTCTTTTCTTACTTTACTTCTTCACTTTTCTAAATACTTAATACTTCTCAAAGCATACTCCTTAAAACTAAATTTTATCTTCTTTTCTTACTTTACTTCTTCACTTTTCTAAATACTTAATACTTCTCAAAGCATACTCCTTTAAACTGAAACTCTATCTTCTTTTCTTACTTTACTTCTTCACTTTTCTAAATACTTAATACTTCTCAAAGCATACTCCTTTAAACTGAAACTCTACCTTCTCTTCTTACTTTACTTCTTCACTTTTCTAAATACTTAATACTTCTCAAAACATACTCCTTAAAACTGAAACTCTATCTTCTTTTCTTACTTTACTTCTTCACTTTTCTAAATACTTAATACTTCTCAAAGCATACTCCTTTAAACTGAAACTCTACCTTCTCTTCTTACTTTACTTCTTCACTTTTCTAAATACTTAATACTTCTCAAAGCATACTCCTTAAAACTGAAACTCTATCTTCTTTTCTTACTTTACTTCTTCACTTTTCAAAATACTTATTACTTCTCAAAGCATACTCCTTAAAACTGAAACTCTACCTTCTTTTCTTACTTTACTTCTTCACTTTTCTAAATACTTAATACTTCTCAAAGCATACTCCTTTAAACTGAAACTCTATCTTCTTTTCTTACTTTACTTCTTCACTTTTCTAAATACTTATTACTTCTCAAAGCATACTCATTAAAACTGAAACTCTATCTTCTTTTCTTACTTTACTTCTTCACTTTTCTAAATACTAAGTACTTCTCAAAGCATACTCTTTTAAACTGAAACTCTATCTTCTTTTCTTACTTTACTTCTTCACTTTTCTAAATACTTAATACTTCTCAAAACATACTCCTTAAAACTGAAACTCTATCTTCTTTTCTTACTTTACTTCTTCACTTTTCTAAATACTTAATACTTCTCAAAGCATACTCCTTTAAACTGAAACTCTACCTTCTCTTCTTACTTTACTTCTTCACTTTTCTAAATACTTATTACTTCTCAAAGCATACTCCTTAAAACTGAAACTCTATCTTCTTTTCTTACTTTACTTCTTCACTTTTCTAAATACTTATTACTTCTCAAAACATACTCCTTAAAACTGAAACTCTATCTTCTTTTCTTACTTTACTTCTTCACTTTTCTAAATACTTAATACTTCTCAAAGCATACTCCTTAAAACTGAAACTCTACCTTCTTTTCTTACTTTACTTCTTCACTTTTCTAAATACTTAATACTTCTCAAAGCATACTCCTTTAAACTGAAACTCTATCTTCTTTTCTTACTTTACTTCTTCACTTTTCTAAATACTTATTACTTCTCAAAGCATACTCATTAAAACTGAAACTCTATCTTCTTTTCTTACTTTACTTCTTCACTTTTCTAAATACTAAGTACTTCTCAAAGCATACTCTTTTAAACTGAAACTCTATCTTCTTTTCTTACTTTACTTCTTCACTTTTCTAAATACTTAATACTTCTCAAAACATACTCCTTAAAACTGAAACTCTATCTTCTTTTCTTACTTTACTTCTTCACTTTTCTAAATACTTAATACTTCTCAAAGCATACTCCTTTAAACTGAAACTCTACCTTCTCTTCTTACTTTACTTCTTCACTTTTCTAAATACTTATTACTTCTCAAAGCATACTCCTTAAAACTGAAACTCTATCTTCTTTTCTTACTTTACTTCTTCACTTTTCAAAATACTTATTACTTCTCAAAGCATACTCCTTTAAACTGAAACTCTATCTTCTTTTCTTACTTTACTTCTTCACTTTTCTAAATACTTATTACTTCTCAAAGCATACTCATTAAAACTGAAACTCTATCTTCTTTTCTTACTTTACTTCTTCACTTTTCTAAATACTAAGTACTTCTCAAAGCATACTCATTAAAACTGAAACTCTATCTTCTTTTCTTACTTTACTTCTTCACTTTTCTAAATACTTAATACTTCTCAAAGCATACTCCTTTAAACTGAAACTCTACCTTCTCTTCTTACTTTACTTCTTCACTTTTCTAAATACTTAATACTTCTCAAAACATACTCCTTAAAACTGAAACTCTATCTTCTTTTCTTACTTTACTTCTTCACTTTTCTAAATACTTATTACTTCTCAAAGCATACTCATTAAAACTGAAACTCTATCTTCTTTTCTTACTTTACTTCTTCACTTTTCTAAATACTAAGTACTTCTCAAAGCATACTCTTTTAAACTGAAACTCTATCTTCTTTTCTTACTTTACTTCTTCACTTTTCTAAATACTTAATACTTCTCAAAACATACTCCTTAAAACTGAAACTCTATCTTCTTTTCTTACTTTACTTCTTCACTTTTCTAAATACTTAATACTTCTCAAAGCATACTCCTTTAAACTGAAACTCTACCTTCTCTTCTTACTTTACTTCTTCACTTTTCTAAATACTTATTACTTCTCAAAGCATACTCCTTAAAACTGAAACTCTATCTTCTTTTCTTACTTTACTTCTTCACTTTTCTAAATACTTATTACTTCTCAAAACATACTCCTTAAAACTAAATTTTATCTTCTTTTCTTACTTTACTTCTTCACTTTTCAAAATACTTATAACTTCTCAAAACATATTCCTAAAAACTAAATTTTATCTTCTTTTCTTACTTTACTTCTTCACTTTTCTAAATACTTAATACTTCTCAAAGCATACTCCTTTAAACTGAAACTCTATCTTCTTTTCTTACTTTACTTCTTCACTTTTCTAAATACTTATTACTTCTCAAAACATACTCCTTAAAACTGAAACTCTACCTTCTCTTCTTACTTTACTTCTTCACTTTTCTAAATACTTAATACTTCTCAAAGCATACTCCTTAAAACTGAAACTCTATCTTCTTTTCTTACTTTACTTCTTCACTTTTCTAAATACTAAGTACTTCTCAAAGCATACTCCTTAAAACTAAATTTTATCTTCTTTTCTTACTTTACTTCTTCACTTTTCTAAATACTTAATACTTCTCAAAGCATACTCCTTAAAACTGAAACTCTATCTTCTTTTCTTACTTTACTTCTTCACTTTTCTAAATACTTATAACTTCTCAAAGCATACTCATTAAAACTGAAACTCTATCTTCTTTTCTTACTTTACTTCTTCACTTTTCTAAATACTAAGTACTTCTCAAAGCATACTCCTTAAAACTGAAACTCTATCTTCTTTTCTTACTTTACTTCTTCACTTTTCTAAATACTTAATACTTCTCAAAGCATACTCCTTTAAACCGAAACTCTATCTTCTTTTCTTACTTTACTTCTTCACTTTTCAAAATACTTAATACTTCTCAAAGCATACTCCTTAAAACTGAAACTCTATCTTCTTTTCTTACTTTACTTCTTCACTTTTCAAAATACTTAATACTTCTCAAAGCATACTCCTTAAAACTGAAACTCTATCTTCTTTTCTTACTTTACTTCTTCACTTTTCTAAATACTTATAACTTCTCAAAGCATACTCATTAAAACTGAAACTCTATCTTCTTTTCTTACTTTACTTCTTCACTTTTCTAAATACTAAGTACTTCTCAAAACATACTCCTTTAAACTGAAACTCTATCTTCTTTTCTTACTTTACTTCTTCACTTTTCTAAATACTTAATACTTCTCAAAGCATACTCCTTTAAACCGAAACTCTATCTTCTTTTCTTACTTTACTTCTTCACTTTTCTAAATACTTAATACTTCTCAAAGCATGCTCCTTAAAACTGAAACTCTATCTTCTTTTCTTACTTTACTTCTTCACTTTTCTAAATACTTAATACTTCTCAAAGCATACTCCTTAAAACTAAATTTTATCTTCTTTTCTTACTTTACTTCTTCACTTTTCTAAATACTTAATACTTCTCAAAGCATACTCCTTTAAACTGAAACTCTATCTTCTTTTCTTACTTTACTTCTTCACTTTTCTAAATACTTAATACTTCTCAAAGCATACTCCTTTAAACTGAAACTCTACCTTCTCTTCTTACTTTACTTCTTCACTTTTCTAAATACTTAATACTTCTCAAAACATACTCCTTAAAACTGAAACTCTATCTTCTTTTCTTACTTTACTTCTTCACTTTTCTAAATACTTAATACTTCTCAAAGCATACTCCTATAATCCGAAACTCTATCTTCTTTTCTTACTTTACTTCTTCACTTTTCTAAATACTTATAACTTCTCAAAGCATACTCATTAAAACTGAAACTCTATCTTCTTTTCTTACTTTACTTCTTCACTTTTCTAAATACTTAATACTTCTCAAAGCATACTCCTTTAAACCGAAACTCTATCTTCTTTTCTTACTTTACTTCTTCACTTTTCTAAATACTTAATAATTCTCAAAGCATACTCCTTAAAACTGAAACTCTATCTTCTTTTCTTACTTTAATTCTTCACTTTTCTAAATACTTATTACTTCTCAAAGCATACTCATTAAAACTGAAACTCTATCTTCTTTTCTTACTTTACTTCTTCACTTTTCAAAATACTAAGTACTTTTTTTAACATACTCCTTAAAACTGAAACTCTATCTTCTTTTCTTACTTTACTTCTTCACTTTTCTAAATACTTAATACTTCTCAAAGCATACTCCTTTAAACTGAAACTCTACCTTCTCTTCTTACTTTACTTCTTCACTTTTCTAAATACTTAATACTTCTCAAAGCATACTCCTTAAAACTGAAACTCTATCTTCTTTTCTTACTTTACTTCTTCACTTTTCAAAATACTTATTACTTCTCAAAACATACTCCTAAAAACTAAATTTTATCTTCTTTTCTTACTTTACTTCTTCACTTTTCTAAATACTTAATACTTCTCAAAGCATACTCCTTAAAACTGAAACTCTATCTTCTTTTCTTACTTTACTTCTTCACTTTTCTAAATACTTATTACTTCTCAAAGCATACTCATTAAAACTGAAACTCTATCTTCTTTTCTTACTTTACTTCTTCACTTTTCTAAATACTAAGTACTTCTCAAAGCATACTCTTTTAAACTGAAACTCTATCTTCTTTTCTTAATTTACTTCTTCACTTTTCTAAATACTTAATACTTCTCAAAGCATACTCCTTAAAACTGAAACTCTACCTTCTCTTCTTACTTTACTTCTTCACTTTTCTAAATACTTAATACTTCTCAAAACATACTCCTTAAAACTGAAACTCTATCTTCTTTTCTTACTTTACTTCTTCACTTTTCAAAATACTTATAACTTCTCAAAACATACTCCTTAAAACTAAATTTTATCTTCTTTTCTTACTTTACTTCTTCACTTTTCTAAATACTTATTACTTCTCAAAACATACTCCTTAAAACTAAATTTTATCTTCTTTTCTTACTTTACTTCTTCACTTTTCAAAATACTTATAACTTCTCAAAACATATTCCTAAAAACTAAATTTTATCTTCTTTTCTTACTTTACTTCTTCACTTTTCTAAATACTTAATACTTCTCAAAACATACTCCTTAAAACTGAATTTTATCTTCTTTTCTTACTTTACTTCTTCACTTTTCTAAATACTTAATACTTCTCAAAGCATACTCCTTAAAACTGAAACTCTATCTTCTTTTCTTACTTTACTTCTTCACTTTTCTAAATACTTAATACTTCTCAAAGCATACTCCTTTAAACTGAAACTCTACCTTCTCTTCTTACTTTACTTCTTCACTTTTCTAAATACTTAATACTTCTCAAAGCATACTCCTTAAAACTGAAACTCTATCTTCTTTTCTTACTTTACTTCTTCACTTTTCAAAATACTTATAACTTCTCAAAACATATTCCTAAAAACTAGATTTTATCTTCTTTTCTTACTTTACTTCTGCACTTTTCTAAATACTTAATACTTCTCAAAGCATACTCCTTAAAACTGAAACTCTATCTTCTTTTCTTACTTTACTTCTTCACTTTTCTAAATACTTAATACTTCTCAAAGCATACTCCTTAAAACTAAATTTTATCTTCTTTTCTTACTTTACTTCTTCACTTTTCTAAATACTTATTACTTCTCAAAACATACTCCTTTAAACTGAAACTCTATCTTCTTTTCTTACTTTACTTCTTCACTTTTCTAAATACTTAATACTTCTCAAAGCATACTCCTTTAAACTGAAACTCTATCTTCTTTTCTTACTTTACTTCTTCACTTTTCTAAATACTTAATACTTCTCAAAGCATACTCCTTAAAACTGAAACTCTATCTTCTTTTCTTACTTTACTTCTTCACTTTTCTAAATACTTAATAATTCTCAAAGCATACTCCTTTAAACTGAAACTCTACCTTCTCTTCTTACTTTACTTCTTCACTTTTCTAAATACTTATTACTTCTCAAAACATACTCCTTAAAACTAAATTTTATCTTCTTTTCTTACTTTACTTCTTCACTTTTCTAAATACTTAATAATTCTCAAAGCATACTCCTTAAAACTGAAACTCTATCTTCTTTTCTTACTTTACTTCTTCACTTTTCTAAATACTTAATAATTCTCAAAGCATGCTCCTTAAAACTGAAACTCTATCTTCTTTTCTTACTTTACTTCTTCACTTTTCTAAATACTTAATACTTCTCAAAGCATACTCCTTAAAACTAAATTTTATCTTCTTTTCTTACTTTACTTATTCACTTTTCTAATTACTAAGTACTTCTTTTAACATACTCCTTAAAACTGAAACTCTATCTTCTTTTCTTACTTTACTTCTTCACTTTTCTAAATACTTAATACTTCTCAAAGCATACTCCTTAAAACTGAAACTCTACATCTCATTCTTACTTTACTTCTTCACTTTTCTAAATACTTAATACTTCTCAAAGCATACTCCTTTAAACTGAAACTCTATCTTCTTTTCTTACTTTACTTCTTCACTTTTCTAAATACTTAATACTTCTCAAAGCATACTCCTTAAAACTGAAACTCTATCTTCTTTTCTTACTTTACTTCTTCACTTTTCAAAATACTTATTACTTCTCAAAACATACTCCTAAAAACTAAATTTTATCTTCTTTTCTTACTTTACTTCTTCACTTTTCTAAATACTTATTACTTCTCAAAACATACTCCTTAAAACTGAAACTCTATCTTCTTTTCTTACTTTACTTCTTCACTTTTCAAAATACTTATTACTTCTCAAAGCATACTCATTAAAACTGAAACTCTATCTTCTTTTCTTACTTTACTTCTTCACTTTTCTAAATACTAAGTACTTCTCAAAGCATACTCTTTTAAACTGAAACTCTATCTTCTTTTCTTACTTTACTTCTTCACTTTTCTAAATACTTAATACTTCTCAAAGCATACTCCTTAAAACTGAAACTCTACCTTCTCTTCTTACTTTACTTCTTCACTTTTCTAAATACTTATAACTTCTCAAAACATACTCCTAAAAACTGAAACTCTATCTTCTTTTCTTACTTTACTTCTTCACTTTTCAAAATACTTATAACTTCTCAAAAAATATTCCTAAAAACTAAATTTTATCTTCTTTTCTTACTTTACTTCTTCACTTTTCTAAATACTTAATACTTCTCAAAGCATACTCCTTAAAACTGAAACTCTATCTTCTTTTCTTACTTTACTTCTTCACTTTTCAAAATACTTATAACTTCTCAAAACATATTCCTAAAAACTAAATTTTATCTTCTTTTCTTACTTTACTTCTTCACTTTTCTAAATACTAAGTACTTCTCAAAGCATACTCCTTAAAACTAAATTTTATCTTCTTTTCTTACTTTACTTCTTCACTTTTCTAAATACTTAATACTTCTCAAACCATACTCCTTAAAACTGAAACTCTATCTTCTTTTCTTACTTTACTTCTTCACTTTTCTAAATACTTATTACTTCTCAAAACATACTCCTTAAAACTAAATTTTATCTTCTTTTCTTACTTTACTTCTTCACTTTTCTAAATACTTATTACTTCTCAAAACATACTCCTTTAAACTGAAACTCTATCTTCTTTTCTTACTTTACTTCTTCACTTTTCTAAATACTTAATACTTCTCAAAGCATACTCCTTTAAACTGAAACTCTATCTTCTTTTCTTACTTTACTTCTTCACTTTTCTAAATACTTATAACTTCTCAAAACATACTCCTAAAAACTAAATTTTATCTTCTTTTCTTACTTTACTTCTTCACTTTTCTAAATACTTAATACTTCTCAAAGCATACTCCTTTAAACTGAAACTCTATCTTCTTTTCTTACTTTACTTCTTCACTTTTCTAAATACTTATAACTTCTCAAAACATACTCCTAAAAACTAAATTTTATCTTCTTTTCTTAATTTACTTCTTCACTTTTCTAAATACTTAATACTTCTCAAAGCATACTCCTTTAAACTGAAACTCTATCTTCTTTTCTTACTTTACTTCTTCACTTTTCTAAATACTTAATACTTCTCAAAGCATACTCCTTTAAACTGAAACTCTATCTTCTTTTCTTACTTTACTTCTTCACTTTTCTAAATACTAAGTACTTCTCAAAGCATACTCCTTTAAACTGAAACTCTATCTTCTTTTCTTACTTTACTTCTTCACTTTTCTAAATACTTAATACTTCTCAAAGCATACTCCTTAAAACTAAATTTTATCTTCTTTTCTTACTTTACTTCTTCACTTTTCTAAATACTTAATACTTCTCAAAGCATACTCCTTTAAACTGAAACTCTATCTTCTTTTCTTACTTTACTTCTTCACTTTTCTAAATACTTATAACTTCTCAAAACATACTCCTAAAAACTAAATTTTATCTTCTTTTCTTACTTTACTTCTTCACTTTTCTAAATACTTAATACTTCTCAAAGCATACTCCTTTAAACTGAAACTCTATCTTCTTTTCTTACTTTACTTCTTCACTTTTCTAAATACTTATAACTTCTCAAAACATACTCCTAAAAACTAAATTTTATCTTCTTTTCTTACTTTACTTCTTCACTTTTCTAAATACTTAATACTTCTCAAAGCATACTCCTTTAAACTGAAACTCTATCTTCTTTTCTTACTTTACTTCTTCACTTTTCTAAATACTTATAACTTCTCAAAACATACTCCTAAAAACTAAATTTTATCTTCTTTTCTTACTTTACTTCTTCACTTTTCTAAATACTTAATACTTCTCAAAGCATACTCCTTTAAACTGAAACTCTATCTTCTTTTCTTACTTTACTTCTTCACTTTTCTAAATACTAAGTACTTCTCAAAGCATACTCCTTTAAACTGAAACTCTATCTTCTTTTCTTACTTTACTTCTGCACTTTTCAAAATACTTATTACTTCTCAAAGCATACTCCTTTAAACTGAAACTTTACCTTCTTTTCTTACTTTACTTCTTCACTTTTCTAAATACTTAATACTTCTCAAAACATACTCCTTAAAACTGAAACTCTATCTTCTTTTCTTACTTTACTTCTTCACTTTTCTAAATACTTATTACTTCTCAAAACATACTCCTTAAAACTAAATTTTATCTTCTTTTCTTACTTTACTTCTTCACTTTTCTAAATACTTATAACTTCTCAAAACATACTCCTAAAAACTAAATTTTATCTTCTTTTCTTACTTTACTTCTGCACTTTTCTAATTACTAAGTACTTTTTTTAACATACTAATTAAAACTGAAACTCTATCTTCTTTTCTTACTTTACTTCTGCACTTTTCTAAATACTTAATACTTCTCAAACCATACTCCTTAAAACTGAAACTCTATCTTCTTTTCTTACTTTACTTCTTCACTTTTCTAATTACTAAGTACTTTTTTTAACATACTAATTAAAACTGAAACTCTATCTTCTTTTCTTACTTTACTTCTGCACTTTTCTAAATACTTAATAATTCTCAAAGCATACTCCTTTAAACTGAAACTCTACCTTCTCTTCTTACTTTACTTCTTCACTTTTCAAAATACTTATAACTTCTCAAACCATACTCCTTAAAACTGAAACTCTATCTTCTTTTCTTACTTTACTTCTTCACTTTTCAAAATACTTATAACTTCTCAAAACATATTCCTAAAAACTAAATTTTATCTTCTTTTCTTACTTTACTTCTTCACTTTTCTAAATACTTATTACTTCTCAAAACATACTCCTTAAAACTAAATTTTATCTTCTTTTCTTACTTTACTTCTTCACTTTTCTAAATACTTATAACTTCTCAAAACATACTCCTAAAAACTAAATTTTATCTTCTTTTCTTACTTTACTTCTGCACTTTTCTAATTACTAAGTACTTTTTTTAACATACTAATTAAAACTGAAACTCTATCTTCTTTTCTTACTTTACTTCTGCACTTTTCTAAATACTTAATACTTCTCAAACCATACTCCTTAAAACTGAAACTCTATCTTCTTTTCTTACTTTACTTCTTCACTTTTCTAATTACTAAGTACTTTTTTTAACATACTAATTAAAACTGAAACTCTATCTTCTTTTCTTACTTTACTTCTGCACTTTTCTAAATACTTAATAATTCTCAAAGCATACTCCTTTAAACTGAAACTCTACCTTCTCTTCTTACTTTACTTCTTCACTTTTCTAAATACTTAATACTTCTCAAACCATACTCCTTTAAACTGAAACTCTATCTTCTTTTCTTACTTTACTTCTTCACTTTTCTAAATACTTATAACTTCTCAAAACATACTCCTAAAAACTAAATTTTATCTTCTTTTCTTACTTTACTTCTTCACTTTTCTAAATACTTAATACTTCTCAAAGCATACTCCTTTAAACTGAAACTCTATCTTCTTTTCTTACTTTACTTCTTCACTTTTCTAAATACTTATAACTTCTCAAAACATACTCCTAAAAACTAAATTTTATCTTCTTTTCTTACTTTACTTCTTCACTTTTCTAAATACTTAATACTTCTCAAAGCATACTCCTTTAAACTGAAACTCTATCTTCTTTTCTTACTTTACTTCTTCACTTTTCTAAATACTAAGTACTTCTCAAAGCATACTCCTTTAAACTGAAACTCTATCTTCTTTTCTTACTTTACTTCTTCACTTTTCTAAATACTTAATACTTCTCAAAGCATACTCCTTAAAACTAAATTTTATCTTCTTTTCTTACTTTACTTCTTCACTTTTCTAATTACTAAGTACTTTTTTTAACATACTAATTAAAACTGAAACTCTATCTTCTTTTCTTACTTTACTTCTGCACTTTTCTAAATACTTAATACTTCTCAAAGCATACTCCTTAAAACTGAAACTCTATCTTCTTTTCTTACTTTACTTCTTCACTTTTCTAAATACTTATTACTTCTCAAAACATACTCCTTAAAACTAAATTTTATCTTCTTTTCTTACTTTACTTCTTCACTTTTCTAAATACTAAGTACTTCTCAAAGCATACTCCTTTAAACTGAAACTCTATCTTCTTTTCTTACTTTACTTCTTCACTTTTCTAAATACTTAATACTTCTCAAAGCATACTCCTTAAAACCGAAACTCTATCTTCTTTCCTTACTTTACTTCTTCACTTTTCTAAATACTTATTACTTCTCAAAACATACTCATTAAAACTAAATTTTATCTTCTTTTCTTACTTTACTTCTGCACTTTTCAAAATACTTATTACTTCTCAAAGCATACTCCTTTAAACTGAAACTTTACCTTCTTTTCTTACTTTACTTCTTCACTTTTCTAAATACTTAATACTTCTCAAAACATACTCCTTAAAACTGAAACTCTATCTTCTTTTCTTACTTTACTTCTTCACTTTTCTAAATACTTATTACTTCTCAAAACATACTCCTTAAAACTAAATTTTATCTTCTTTTCTTACTTTACTTCTTCACTTTTCTAAATACTTATAACTTCTCAAAACATACTCCTAAAAACTAAATTTTATCTTCTTTTCTTACTTTACTTCTTCACTTTTCTAATTACTAAGTACTTTTTTTAACATACTAATTAAAACTGAAACTCTATCTTCTTTTCTTACTTTACTTCTGCACTTTTCTAAATACTTAATAATTCTCAAACCATACTCCTTAAAACTGAAACTCTATCTTCTTTTCTTACTTTACTTCTTCACTTTTCTAATTACTAAGTACTTTTTTTAACATACTAATTAAAACTGAAACTCTATCTTCTTTTCTTACTTTACTTCTGCACTTTTCTAAATACTTAATAATTCTCAAAGCATACTCCTTTAAACTGAAACTCTACCTTCTCTTCTTACTTTACTTCTTCACTTTTCTAAATACTTAATACTTCTCAAACCATACTCCTTAAAACTGAAACTCTATCTTCTTTTCTTACTTTACTTCTTCACTTTTCAAAATACTTATAACTTCTCAAAACATATTCCTAAAAACTAAATTTTATCTTCTTTTCTTACTTTACTTCTTCACTTTTCTAAATACTTATTACTTCTCAAAACATACTCCTTAAAACTAAATTTTATCTTCTTTTCTTACTTTACTTCTTCACTTTTCTAAATACTTATAACTTCTCAAAACATACTCCTAAAAACTAAATTTTATCTTCTTTTCTTACTTTACTTCTGCACTTTTCTAATTACTAAGTACTTTTTTTAACATACTAATTAAAACTGAAACTCTATCTTCTTTTCTTACTTTACTTCTGCACTTTTCTAAATACTTAATACTTCTCAAACCATACTCCTTAAAACTGAAACTCTATCTTCTTTTCTTACTTTACTTCTTCACTTTTCTAATTACTAAGTACTTTTTTTAACATACTAATTAAAACTGAAACTCTATCTTCTTTTCTTACTTTACTTCTGCACTTTTCTAAATACTTAATAATTCTCAAAGCATACTCCTTTAAACTGAAACTCTACCTTCTCTTCTTACTTTACTTCTTCACTTTTCTAAATACTTAATACTTCTCAAACCATACTCCTTAAAACTGAAACTCTATCTTCTTTTCTTACTTTACTTCTTCACTTTTCAAAATACTTATAACTTCTCAAAACATATTCCTAAAAACTAAATTTTATCTTCTTTTCTTACTTTACTTCTTCACTTTTCTAAATACTTAATACTTCTCAAAGCATACTCCTTAAAACTGAAACTCTATCTTCTTTTCTTACTTTACTTCTGCACTTTTCTAAATACTTATTACTTCTCAAAACATACTCCTTAAAACTAAATTTTATCTTCTTTTCTTACTTTACTTCTGCACTTTTCTAATTACTTAATACTTCTCAAAGCATACTCCTTTAAACTGAAACTCTATCTTCTTTTCTTACTTTACTTCTTCACTTTTCTAAATACTAAGTACTTCTCAAAGCATACTCCTTTAAACTGAAACTCTATCTTCTTTTCTTACTTTACTTCTTCACTTTTCTAAATACTTAATACTTCTCAAAGCATACTCCTTAAAACTAAATTTTATCTTCTTTTCTTACTTTACTTCTTCACTTTTCTAAATACTTAATAATTCTCAAAGCATGCTCCTTAAAACTGAAACTCTATCTTCTTTTCTTACTTTACTTCTTCACTTTTCTAAATACTTAATACTTCTCAAAGCATACTCCTTAAAACTAAATTTTATCTTCTTTTCTTACTTTACTTCTTCACTTTTCTAAATACTTATTACTTCTCAAAACATACTCCTTAAAACTAAATTTTATCTTCTTTTCATACTTTACTTCTTCACTTTTCTAAATACTTAATACTTCTCAATGCATACTCCTTTAAACTGAAACTCTATCTTCTTTTCTTACTTTACTTCTTCACTTTTCTAAATACTAAGTACTTCTCAAAGCATACTCCTTTAAACTGAAACTCTATCTTCTTTTCTTACTTTACTTCTTCACTTTTCTAAATACTTAATACTTCTCAAAACATACTCCTTAAAACTAAATTTTATCTTCTTTTCTTACTTTACTTCTTCACTTTTCTAAATACTTAATACTTCTCAAAACATACTCCTTAAAACTAAATTTTATCTTCTTTTCTTACTTTACTTCTTCACTTTTCTAATTACTAAGTACTTTTTTTAACATACTAATTAAAACTGAAACTCTATCTTCTTTTCTTACTTTACTTCTGCACTTTTCTAAATACTTAATACTTCTCAAAGCATACTCCTTAAAACTGAAACTCTATCTTCTTTTCTTACTTTACTTCTTCACTTTTCTAAATACTTATTACTTCTCAAAACATACTCCTTAAAACTAAATTTTATCTTCTTTTCTTACTTTACTTCTTCACTTTTCTAAATACTAAGTACTTCTCAAAGCATACTCCTTTAAACTGAAACTCTATCTTCTTTTCTTACTTTACTTCTTCACTTTTCTAAATACTTAATACTTCTCAAAGCATACTCCTTAAAACCGAAACTCTATCTTCTTTCCTTACTTTACTTCTTCACTTTTCTAAATACTTATTACTTCTCAAAACATACTCCTTAAAACTAAATTTTATCTTCTTTTCTTACTTTACTTCTGCACTTTTCAAAATACTTATTACTTCTCAAAGCATACTCCTTTAAACTGAAACTTTACCTTCTTTTCTTACTTTACTTCTTCACTTTTCTAAATACTTAATACTTCTCAAAACATACTCCTTAAAACTGAAACTCTATCTTCTTTTCTTACTTTACTTCTTCACTTTTCTAAATACTTATTACTTCTCAAAACATACTCCTTAAAACTAAATTTTATCTTCTTTTCTTACTTTACTTCTGCACTTTTCTAATTACTAAGTACTTTTTTTAACATACTAATTAAAACTGAAACTCTATCTTCTTTTCTTACTTTACTTCTGCACTTTTCTAAATACTTAATACTTCTCAAACCATACTCCTTAAAACTGAAACTCTATCTTCTTTTCTTACTTTACTTCTTCACTTTTCTAATTACTAAGTACTTTTTTTAACATACTAATTAAAACTGAAACTCTATCTTCTTTTCTTACTTTACTTCTGCACTTTTCTAAATACTTAATAATTCTCAAAGCATACTCCTTTAAACTGAAACTCTACCTTCTCTTCTTACTTTACTTCTTCACTTTTCTAAATACTTAATACTTCTCAAACCATACTCCTTAAAACTGAAACTCTATCTTCTTTTCTTACTTTACTTCTTCACTTTTCAAAATACTTATAACTTCTCAAAACATATTCCTAAAAACTAAATTTTATCTTCTTTTCTTACTTTACTTCTTCACTTTTCTAAATACTTATTACTTCTCAAAACATACTCCTTAAAACTAAATTTTATCTTCTTTTCTTACTTTACTTCTTCACTTTTCTAAATACTTATAACTTCTCAAAACATACTCCTAAAAACTAAATTTTATCTTCTTTTCTTACTTTACTTCTGCACTTTTCTAAATACTAAGTACTTCTCAAAGCATACTCCTTAAAACTGAAACTCTATCTTCTTTTCTTACTTTACTTCTGCACTTTTCTAAATACTTAATACTTCTCAAACCATACTCCTTAAAACTGAAACTCTATCTTCTTTTCTTACTTTACTTCTGCACTTTTCTAATTACTAAGTACTTTTTTTAACATACTCCTTAAAACTGAAACTCTATCTTCTTTTCTTACTTTACTTCTGCACTTTTCTAAATACTTAATACTAATTAAAACTCTCTATCTTCTTTTCTTAAGCACTTTTCTAAATACTTAATACTCAAAGCATACTCCTAAAAACTGAAACTCTACCTTCTCTTCTTACTTTACTTCTTCACTTTTCTAAATACTTAATACTTCTCAAACCATACTCCTTAAAACTGAAACTCTATCTTCTTTTCTTACTTTACTTCTTCACTTTTCAAAATACTTATAACTTCTCAAAACATATTCCTAAAAACTAAATTTTATCTTCTTTTCTTACTTTACTTCTTCACTTTTCTAAATACTTAATACTTCTCAAAGCATACTCCTTAAAACTGAAACTCTATCTTCTTTTCTTACTTTACTTCTTCACTTTTCTAAATACTTATTACTTCTCAAAACATACTCCTTAAAACTAAATTTTATCTTCTTTTCTTACTTTACTTCTGCACTTTTCTAATTACTAAGTACTTTTTTTAACATACTAATTAAAACTGAAACTCTATCTTCTTTTCTTACTTTACTTCTGCACTTTTCTAAATACTTAATACTTCTCAAACCATACTCCTTAAAACTGAAACTCTATCTTCTTTTCTTACTTTACTTCTTCACTTTTCTAATTACTAAGTACTTTTTTTAACATACTAATTAAAACTGAAACTCTATCTTCTTTTCTTACTTTACTTCTGCACTTTTCTAAATACTTAATAATTCTCAAAGCATACTCCTTTAAACTGAAACTCTACCTTCTCTTCTTACTTTACTTCTTCACTTTTCTAAATACTTAATACTTCTCAAAGCATACTCCTTAAAACTGAAACTCTATCTTCTTTTCTTACTTTACTTCTTCACTTTTCAAAATACTTATTACTTCTCAAAACATACTCCTTAAAACTAAATTTTATCTTCTTTTCTTACTTTACTTCTTCACTTTTCTAAATACTTAATACTTCTCAAAGCATACTCCTTTAAACTGAAACTCTATCTTCTTTTCTTACTTTACTTCTTCACTTTTCTAAATACTTAATACTTCTCAAAACATACTCCTTAAAACTAAATTTTATCTTCTTTTCTTACTTTACTTCTGCACTTTTCTAATTACTAAGTACTTTTTTTAACATACTAATTAAAACTGAAACTCTATCTTCTTTTCTTACTTTACTTCTTCACTTTTCAAAATACTTATTACTTCTCAAAACATACTCCTTAAAACTAAATTTTATCTTCTTTTCTTACTTTACTTCTTCACTTTTCTAAATACTAAGTACTTCTCAAAGCATACTCCTTTAAACTGAAACTCTATCTTCTTTTCTTACTTTACTTCTTCACTTTTCTAAATACTTAATACTTCTCAAAGCATACTCCTTAAAACTGAAACTCTATCTTCTTTCCTTACTTTACTTCTTCACTTTTCTAAATACTTATTACTTCTCAAAACATACTCCTTAAAACTAAATTTTATCTTCTTTTCTTACTTTACTTCTTCACTTTTCTAAATACTTAATACTTCTCAAAGCATACTCCTTTAAACTGAAACTTTACCTTCTTTTCTTACTTTACTTCTTCACTTTTCTAAATACTTAATACTTCTCAAAACATACTTCTTAAAACTGAAACTCTATCTTCTTTTCTTACTTTACTTCTGCACTTTTCTAAATACTTATTACTTCTCAAAACATACTCCTTAAAACTAAATTTTATCTTCTTTTCTTACTTTACTTCTTCACTTTTCTAAATACTTATAACTTCTCAAAACATACTCCTAAAAACTGAAACTCTATCTTCTTTTCTTACTTTACTTCTTCACTTTTCTAATTACTAAGTACTTTTTTTAACATACTAATTAAAACTGAAACTCTATCTTCTTTTCTTACTTTACTTCTGCACTTTTCTAAATACTTAATACTTCTCAAACCATACTCCTTAAAACTGAAACTCTATCTTCTTTTCTTACTTTACTTCTTCACTTTTCTAATTACTAAGTACTTTTTTTAACATACTAATTAAAACTGAAACTCTATCTTCTTTTCTTACTTTACTTCTGCACTTTTCTAAATACTTAATACTTCTCAAACCATACTCCTTAAAACTGAAACTCTATCTTCTTTTCTTACTTTACTTCTGCACTTTTCTAATTACTAAGTACTTTTTTTAACATACTAATTAAAACTGAAACTCTATCTTCTTTTCTTACTTTACTTCTGCACTTTTCTAAATACTTAATACTTCTCAAACCATACTCCTTAAAACTGAAACTCTATCTTCTTTTCTTACTTTACTTCTTCACTTTTCTAAATACTTATTACTTCTCAAAACATACTCCTTAAAACTAAATTTTATCTTCTTTTCTTACTTTACTTCTGCACTTTTCTAATTACTAAGTACTTTTTTTAACATACTAATAAAACTGAAACTCTACCTTCTCTTCTTACTTTACTTCTGCACTTTTCTAAATACTTAATACTTCTCAAACCATACTCCTTAAAACTGAAACTCTATCTTCTTTTCTTACTTTACTTCTTCACTTTTCTAATTACTAAGTACTTTTTTTAACATACTAATTAAAACTGAAACTCTATCTTCTTTTCTTACTTTACTTCTGCACTTTTCTAAATACTTAATAATTCTCAAAGCATACTCCTTTAAACTGAAACTCTACCTTCTCTTCTTACTTTACTTCTTCACTTTTCTAAATACTTAATACTTCTCAAAGCATACTCCTTAAAACTGAAACTCTATCTTCTTTTCTTACTTTACTTCTTCACTTTTCAAAATACTTATTACTTCTCAAAACATACTCCTTAAAACTAAATTTTATCTTCTTTTCTTACTTTACTTCTGCACTTTTCTAATTACTAAGTACTTTTTTTAACATACTAATTAAAACTGAAACTCTATCTTCTTTTCTTACTTTACTTCTGCACTTTTCTAAATACTTAATACTTCTCAAACCATACTCCTTAAAACTGAAACTCTATCTTCTTTTCTTACTTTACTTCTTCACTTTTCTAATTACTAAGTACTTTTTTTAACATACTAATTAAAACTGAAACTCTATCTTCTTTTCTTACTTTACTTCTGCACTTTTCTAAATACTTAATACTTCTCAAACCATACTCCTTAAAACTGAAACTCTATCTTCTTTTCATACTTTACTTCTTCACTTTTCTAAATACTTAATACTTCTCAAAGCATACTCCTTTAAACTGAAACTCTATCTTCTTTTCTTACTTTACTTCTTCACTTTTCTAAATACTAAGTACTTCTCAAAGCATACTAATTAAAACTGAAACTCTACCTTCTTTTCTTACTTTACTTCTTCACTTTTCTAAATACTTAATACTTCTCAAACCATACTCCTTAAAACTGAAACTCTATCTTCATTTCATACTTTACTTCTTCACTTTTCTAAATACTTATTACTTCTCAAAGCATACTCCTTTAAACTGAAACTCTATCTTCTTTTCTTACTTTACTTCTTCACTTTTCTAAATACTAAGTACTTCTCAAAGCATACTCCTTTAAACTGAAACTCTATCTTCTTTTCTTACTTTACTTCTTCACTTTTCTAAATACTTAATACTTCTCAAAACATACTCCTTAAAACTAAACTCTATCTTCTTTTCTTACTTTACTTCTTCACTTTTCTAAATACTTAATACTTCTCAAAACATACTCCTTAAAACTGAAACTCTATCTTCTTTTCTTACTTTACTTCTGCACTTTTCTATTTACTAAGTACTTTTTTTAACATACTAATTAAAACTGAAACTCTATCTTCTTTTCTTACTTTACTTCTGCACTTTTCTAAATACTTAATACTTCTCAAACCATACTCCTTAAAACTGAAACTCTATCTTCTTTTCTTACTTTACTTCTTCACTTTTCTAATTACTAAGTACTTTTTTTAACATACTAATTAAAACTGAAACTCTATCTTCTTTTCTTACTTTACTTCTTCACTTTTCTAAATACTTAATAATTCTCAAAGCATACTCCTTTAAACTGAAACTCTACCTTCTCTTCTTACTTTACTTCTTCACTTTTCTAAATACTTAATACTTCTCAAAGCATACTCCTTAAAACTGAAACTCTATCTTCTTTTCATACTTTACTTCTTCACTTTTCAAAATACTTATTACTTCTCAAAACATACTCCTTAAAACTAAATTTTATCTTCTTTTCTTACTTTACTTCTTCACTTTTCTAAATACTAAGTACTTCTCAAAGCATACTCCTTTAAACTGAAACTCTATCTTCTTTTCTTACTTTACTTCTTCACTTTTCTAAATACTTAATACTTCTCAAAGCATACTCCTTAAAACTGAAACTCTATCTTCTTTCCTTACTTTACTTCTTCACTTTTCTAAATACTTATTACTTCTCAAAACATACTCCTTAAAACTAAATTTTATCTTCTTTTCTTACTTTACTTCTTCACTTTTCTAAATACTTAATACTTCTCAAAACATACTCCTTAAAACTGAAACTCTATCTTCTTTTCTTACTTTACTTCTTCACTTTTCTAATTACTAAGTACTTTTTTTAACATACTAATTAAAACTGAAACTCTATCTTCTTTTCTTACTTTACTTCTTCACTTTTCTAATTACTAAGTACTTTTTTTAACATACTAATTAAAACTGAAACTCTATCTTCTTTTCTTACTTTACTTCTTCACTTTTCTAAATACTTATAACTTCTCAAAACATACTCCTAAAAACTAAATTTTATCTTCTTTTCTTACTTTACTTCTTCACTTTTCTAAATACTTAATACTTCTCAAAGCATACTCCTTTAAACTGAAACTCTATCTTCTTTTCTTACTTTACTTCTTCACTTTTCTAATTACTAAGTACTTTTTTTAACATACTAATTAAAACTGAAACTCTATCTTCTCTTCTTACTTTACTTCTTCACTTTTCTAAATACTTAATACTTCTCAAAGCATACTCCTTAAAACTAAACTCTATCTTCTTTTCTTACTTTACTTCTGCACTTTTCTAAATACTTAATACTTCTCAAAACATACTCCTTAAAACTGAAACTCTATCTTCTTTTCTTACTTTACTTCTTCACTTTTCAAAATACTTATTACTTCTCAAAGCATACTCCTTTAAACTGAAACTCTACCTTCTTTTCTTACTTTACTTCTTCACTTTTCTAAATACTAAGTACTTCTCAAAGCATACTCCTTTAAACTGAAACTCTATCTTCTCTTCTTACTTTACTTCTTCACTTTTCTAAATACTTAATACTTCTCAAAGCATACTCCTTAAAACTGAAACTCTATCTTCTTTTCATACTTTACTTCTTCACTTTTCTAAATACTTAATACTTCTCAAAGCATACTCCTTTAAACTGAAACTCTACCTTCTTTTCTTACTTTACTTCTTCACTTTTCTAAATACTAAGTACTTCTCAAAGCATACTCCTTTAAACTGAAACTCTATCTTCTTTTCTTACTTTACTTCTTCACTTTTCTAAATACTTAATACTTCTCAAAGCATACTCCTTAAAACTGAAACTCTATCTTCTTTTCATACTTTACTTCTTCACTTTTCTAAATACTTAATACTTCTCAAAGCATACTCCTTTAAACTGAAACTCTACCTTCTTTTCTTACTTTACTTCTTCACTTTTCTAAATACTAAGTACTTCTCAAAGCATACTCCTTTAAACTGAAACTCTATCTTCTTTTCTTACTTTACTTCTTCACTTTTCTAAATACTTAATACTTCTCAAAGCATACTCCTTTAAACTGAAACTCTATCTTCTTTTCTTACTTTACTTCTTCACTTTTCTAAATACTTAATACTTCTCAAAGCATACTCCTTAAAACTGAAACTCTATCTTCTTTTCTTACTTTACTTCTTCACTTTTCTAAATACTTATAACTTCTCAAAACATACTCCTAAAAACTAAATTTTATCTTCTTTTCTTACTTTACTTCTTCACTTTTCTAAATACTTAATACTTCTCAAAGCATACTCCTTAAAACTGAAACTCTATCTTCTTTTCTTACTTTACTTCTTCACTTTTCTAAATACTTATAACTTCTCAAAACATACTCCTTAAAACTAAATTTTATCTTCTTTTCTTACTTTACTTCTTCACTTTTCTAAATACTTAATACTTCTCAAAGCATACTCCTTAAAACTGAAACTCTATCTTCTTTTCTTACTTTACTTCTTCACTTTTCTAAATACTTAATACTTCTCAAAACATACTCCTAAAAACTAAATTTTATCTTCTTTTCTTACTTTACTTCTTCACTTTTCTAAATACTTAATACTTCTCAAAGCATACTCCTTTAAACTGAAACTCTATCTTCTTTTCTTACTTTACTTCTTCACTTTTCTAATTACTAAGTACTTTTTTTAACATACTAATTAAAACTGAAACTCTATCTTCTTTTCTTACTTTACTTCTTCACTTTTCAAAATACTTATTACTTCTCAAAACATACTCCTAAAAACTAAATTTTATCTTCTTTTCTTACTTTACTTCTTCACTTTTCTAATTACTAAGTACTTTTTTTAACATACTAATTAAAACTGAAACTCTATCTTCTTTTCTTACTTTACTTCTTCACTTTTCTAATTACTAAGTACTTTTTTTAACATACTAATTAAAACTGAAACTCTATCTTCTTTTCTTACTTTACTTCTTCACTTTTCAAAATACTTAATACTTCTCAAAACATACTCTTTAAAACTAAATTTAATCTTCTTTTCTTACTTTACTTCTGCACTTTTCTAAATACTTAATACTTCTCAAAGCATACTCCTTAAAACTGAAACTCTATCTTCTTTTCTTACTTTACTTCTTCACTTTTCTAAATACTTATTACTTCTCAAAACATACTCCTTAAAACTAAATTTAATCTTCTTTTCTTACTTTACTTCTTCACTTTTCTAAATACTTAATACTTCTCAAAGCATACTCCTTAAAACTGAAACTCTACCTTCTTTTCTTACTTAACTTCTTCACTTTTCTAAATACTTAATACTTCTCAAAACATACTCCTAAAAACTAAATTTTATCTTCTTTTCTTACTTTACTTCTTCACTTTTCTAAATACTTAATACTTCTCAAAGCATACTCCTTTAAACTGAAACTCTATCTTCTTTTCTTACTTTACTTCTTCACTTTTCTAATTACTAAGTACTTTTTTTAACATACTAATTAAAACTGAAACTCTATCTTCTTTTCTTACTTTACTTCTGCACTTTTCTAAATACTTAATAATTCTCAAAGCATACTCCTTAAAACTGAAACTCTATCTTCTTTTCTTACTTTACTTCTTCACTTTTCTAAATACTTAATACTTCTCAAAACATACTCCTTAAAACTGAAACTCTATCTTCTTTTCTTACTTTACTTCTTCACTTTTCAAAATACTTAATACTTCTCAAAACATACTCCTTAAAACTAAACTCTATCTTCTTTTCTTACTTTACTTCTGCACTTTTCTAAATACTAAGTACTTCTCAAAGCATACTCCTTTAAACTGAAACTCTATCTTCTTTTCTTACTTTACTTCTTCACTTTTCTAAATACTTAATACTTCTCAAAGCATACTCCTTAAAACTGAAACTCTATCTTCTTTCCTTACTTTACTTCTTCACTTTTCTAAATACTTATTACTTCTCAAAACATACTCCTTAAAACTAAATTTTATCTTCTTTTCTTACTTTACTTCTTCACTTTTCTAAATACTTAATACTTCTCAAAGCATACTCCTTAAAACTGAAACTCTATCTTCTTTTCTTACTTTACTTCTTCACTTTTCTAAATACTTAATACTTCTCAAAGCATACTCCTTTAAACTGAAACTCTATCTTCTTTTCTTACTTTACTTCTGCACTTTTCTAAATACTTAATACTTCTCAAAACATACTCCTTAAAACTGAAACTCTATCTTCTTTTCTTACTTTACTTCTTCACTTTTCTAAATACTTAATACTTCTCAAAACATACTCCTTAAAACTAAATTTTATCTTCTTTTCTTACTTTACTTCTTCACTTTTCTAAATACTAAGTACTTTTTTTAACATACTAATTAAAACTGAAACTCTATCTTCTTTTCTTACTTTACTTCTTCACTTTTCTAAATACTTAATACTTCTCAAAACATACTCCTTAAAACTGAAACTCTATCTTCTTTCCTTACTTTACTTCTTCACTTTTCTAAATACTTATTACTTCTCAAAACATACTCCTTAAAACTAAATTTTATCTTCTTTTCTTACTTTACTTCTTCACTTTTCTAAATACTTAATACTTCTCAAAGCATACTCCTTAAAACTGAAACTCTATCTTCTTTTCTTACTTTACTTCTGCACTTTTCTAAATACTTAATACTTCTCAAAGCATACTCCTTTAAACTGAAACTCTATCTTCTTTTCTTACTTTACTTCTTCACTTTTCTAAATACTTAATACTTCTCAAAACATACTCTTTAAAACTAAATTTAATCTTCTTTTCTTACTTTACTTCTGCACTTTTCTAAATACTTAATACTTCAAAAAGCATACTCCTTAAAACTGAAACTCTATCTTCTTTTCTTACTTTACTTCTTCACTTTTCTAAATACTTAATACTTCTCAAAACATACTCCTTAAAACTGAAACTCTATCTTCTTTTCTTACTTTACTTCTTCACTTTTCTAATTACTAAGTACTTTTTTTAACATACTAATTAAAACTGAAACTCTATCTTCTTTTCTTACTTAACTTCTTCACTTTTCTAAATACTTAATACTTCTCAAAGCATACTCTTAAAACTGAAACTCTATCTTCTTTTCTTAATTTACTTCTTCACTTTTCTAAATACTTATTACTTCTCAAAACATACTCTTTATAACTAAATTTAATCGTCTTTTCTTACTTTACTTCTGCACTTTTCTAAATACTTAATACTTCAAAAAGCATACTCCTTAAAACTGAAACTCTATCTTCTTTTCTTACTTTACTTCTTCACTTTTCTAAATACTTAATACTTCTCAAAACATACTCCTTAAAACTGAAACTCTATCTTCTTTTCTTACTTTACTTCTTCACTTTTCTAATTACTAAGTACTTTTTTTAACATACTAATTAAAACTGAAACTCTAACTTCTCTTCTTACTTTACTTCTTCACTTTTCTAAATACTTAATACTTCTCAAAGCATACTCCTTAAAACTGAAACTCTACCTTCTTTTCTTACTTAACTTCTTCACTTTTCTAAATACTTAATACTTCTCAAAGCATACTCTTAAAACTGAAACTCTATCTTCTTTTCTTACTTTACTTCTTCACTTTTCTAATTACTAAGTACTTTTTTTAACATACTAATTAAAACTGAAACTCTACCTTCTCTTCTTACTTTACTTCTTCACTTTTCTAAATACTTAATACTTCTCAAAGCATACTCCTTAAAACTGAAACTCTACCTTCTTTTCTTACTTAACTTCTTCACTTTTCTAAATACTTAATACTTCTCAAAGCATACTCTTAAAACTGAAACTCTATCTTCTTTTCTTAATTTACTTCTTCACTTTTCTAAATACTTATTACTTCTCAAAACATACTCTTTATAACTAAATTTAATCGTCTTTTCTTACTTTACTTCTGCACTTTTCTAAATACTTAATACTTCAAAAAGCATACTCCTTAAAACTGAAACTCTATCTTCTTTTCTTACTTTACTTCTTCACTTTTCTAAATACTTAATACTTCTCAAAACATACTCCTTAAAACTGAAACTCTATCTTCTTTTCTTACTTTACTTCTTCACTTTTCTAATTACTAAGTACTTTTTTTAACATACTAATTAAAACTGAAACTCTACCTTCTCTTCTTACTTTACTTCTTCACTTTTCTAAATACTTAATACTTCTCAAAGCATACTCCTTAAAACTGAAACTCTATCTTCTTTTCTTACTTTACTTCTTCACTTTTCTAAATACTTATTACTTCTCAAAACATACTCCTTAAAACTAAATTTTATCTTCTTTTCTTACTTTACTTCTTCACTTTTCTAAATACTTAATACTTCTCAAAGCATACTCCTTTAAACTGAAACTCTACCTTCTTTTCTTACTTTACTTCTTCACTTTTCTAAATACTTAATACTTCTCAAAACATACTCCTTAAAACTGAAACTCTATCTTCTTTTCTTACTTAACTTCTTCACTTTTCTAAATACTTAATACTTCTCAAAACATACTCCTTAAAACTGAAACTCTATCTTCTTTTCTTAATTTACTTCTTCACTTTTCTAAATACTTATTACTTCTCAAAACATACTCTTTATAACTAAATTTAATCGTCTTTTCTTACTTTACTTCTGCACTTTTCTAAATACTTAATACTTCAAAAAGCATACTCCTTAAAACTGAAACTCTATCTTCTTTTCTTACTTTACTTCTTCACTTTTCTAAATACTTAATACTTCTCAAAACATACTCCTTAAAACTGAAACTCTATCTTCTTTTCTTACTTTACTTCTTCACTTTTCTAATTACTAAGTACTTTTTTTAACATACTAATTAAAACTGAAACTCTAACTTCTCTTCTTACTTTACTTCTTCACTTTTCTAAATACTTAATACTTCTCAAAGCATACTCCTTAAAACTGAAACTCTACCTTCTTTTCTTACTTAACTTCTTCACTTTTCTAAATACTTAATACTTCTCAAAGCATACTCTTAAAACTGAAACTCTATCTTCTTTTCTTACTTTACTTCTTCACTTTTCTAATTACTAAGTACTTTTTTTAACATACTAATTAAAACTGAAACTCTACCTTCTCTTCTTACTTTACTTCTTCACTTTTCTAAATACTTAATACTTCTCAAAGCATACTCCTTAAAACTGAAACTCTACCTTCTTTTCTTACTTAACTTCTTCACTTTTCTAAATACTTAATACTTCTCAAAGCATACTCTTAAAACTGAAACTCTATCTTCTTTTCTTAATTTACTTCTTCACTTTTCTAAATACTTATTACTTCTCAAAACATACTCTTTATAACTAAATTTAATCGTCTTTTCTTACTTTACTTCTGCACTTTTCTAAATACTTAATACTTCAAAAAGCATACTCCTTAAAACTGAAACTCTATCTTCTTTTCTTACTTTACTTCTTCACTTTTCTAAATACTTAATACTTCTCAAAACATACTCCTTAAAACTGAAACTCTATCTTCTTTTCTTACTTTACTTCTTCACTTTTCTAATTACTAAGTACTTTTTTTAACATACTAATTAAAACTGAAACTCTACCTTCTCTTCTTACTTTACTTCTTCACTTTTCTAAATACTTAATACTTCTCAAAGCATACTCCTTAAAACTGAAACTCTATCTTCTTTTCTTACTTTACTTCTTCACTTTTCTAAATACTTATTACTTCTCAAAACATACTCCTTAAAACTAAATTTTATCTTCTTTTCTTACTTTACTTCTTCACTTTTCTAAATACTTAATACTTCTCAAAGCATACTCCTTTAAACTGAAACTCTACCTTCTTTTCTTACTTTACTTCTTCACTTTTCTAAATACTTAATACTTCTCAAAACATACTCCTTAAAACTGAAACTCTATCTTCTTTTCTTACTTAACTTCTTCACTTTTCTAAATACTTAATACTTCTCAAAACATACTCCTTAAAACTGAAACTCTATCTTCTTTTCTTAATTTACTTCTTCACTTTTCTAAATACTTATTACTTCTCAAAACATACTCTTTATAACTAAATTTAATCGTCTTTTCTTACTTTACTTCTGCACTTTTCTAAATACTTAATACTTCAAAAAGCATACTCCTTAAAACTGAAACTCTATCTTCTTTTCTTACTTTACTTCTTCACTTTTCTAAATACTTAATACTTCTCAAAACATACTCCTTAAAACTGAAACTCTATCTTCTTTTCTTACTTTACTTCTTCACTTTTCTAATTACTAAGTACTTTTTTTAACATACTAATTAAAACTGAAACTCTAACTTCTCTTCTTACTTTACTTCTTCACTTTTCTAAATACTTAATACTTCTCAAAGCATACTCCTTAAAACTGAAACTCTACCTTCTTTTCTTACTTAACTTCTTCACTTTTCTAAATACTTAATACTTCTCAAAGCATACTCTTAAAACTGAAACTCTATCTTCTTTTCTTACTTTACTTCTTCACTTTTCTAATTACTAAGTACTTTTTTTAACATACTAATTAAAACTGAAACTCTACCTTCTCTTCTTACTTTACTTCTTCACTTTTCTAAATACTTAATACTTCTCAAAGCATACTCCTTAAAACTGAAACTCTACCTTCTTTTCTTACTTAACTTCTTCACTTTTCTAAATACTTAATACTTCTCAAAGCATACTCTTAAAACTGAAACTCTATCTTCTTTTCTTAATTTACTTCTTCACTTTTCTAAATACTTATTACTTCTCAAAACATACTCTTTATAACTAAATTTAATCGTCTTTTCTTACTTTACTTCTGCACTTTTCTAAATACTTAATACTTCAAAAAGCATACTCCTTAAAACTGAAACTCTATCTTCTTTTCTTACTTTACTTCTTCACTTTTCTAAATACTTAATACTTCTCAAAACATACTCCTTAAAACTGAAACTCTATCTTCTTTTCTTACTTTACTTCTTCACTTTTCTAATTACTAAGTACTTTTTTTAACATACTAATTAAAACTGAAACTCTACCTTCTCTTCTTACTTTACTTCTTCACTTTTCTAAATACTTAATACTTCTCAAAGCATACTCCTTAAAACTGAAACTCTATCTTCTTTTCTTACTTTACTTCTTCACTTTTCTAAATACTTATTACTTCTCAAAACATACTCCTTAAAACTAAATTTTATCTTCTTTTCTTACTTTACTTCTTCACTTTTCTAAATACTTAATACTTCTCAAAGCATACTCCTTTAAACTGAAACTCTACCTTCTTTTCTTACTTTACTTCTTCACTTTTCTAAATACTTAATACTTCTCAAAACATACTCCTTAAAACTGAAACTCTATCTTCTTTTCTTACTTTACTTCTTCACTTTTCTAAATACTTATTACTTCTCAAAACATACTCCTAAAAACTAAATTTTATCTTCTTTTCTTACTTTACTTCTTCACTTTTCTAAATACTTAATACTTCTCAAAGCATACTCCTTAAAACTGAAACTCTACCTTCTTTTCTTACTTAACTTCTTCACTTTTCAAAATACTTATTACTTCTCAAAACATACTCCTAAAAACTAAATTTTATCTTCTTTTCTTACTTTACTTCTTCACTTTTCTAAATACTTAATACTTCTCAAAACATACTCTTTAAAACTAAATTTAATCTTCTTTTCTTACTTTACTTCTGCACTTTTCTAAATACTTAATACTTCAAAAAGCATACTCCTTAAAACTGAAACTCTATCTTCTTTTCTTACTTTACTTCTTCACTTTTCTAAATACTTAATACTTCTCAAAACATACTCCTTAAAACTGAAACTCTATCTTCTTTTCTTACTTTACTTCTTCACTTTTCTAAATACTTAATACTTCTCAAAACATACTCTTTAAAACTAAATTTAATCTTCTTTTCTTACTTTACTTCTGCACTTTTCTAAATACTTAATACTTCAAAAAGCATACTCCTTAAAACTGAAACTCTATCTTCTTTTCTTACTTTACTTCTTCACTTTTCTAAATACTTAATACTTCTCAAAGCATACTCCTTTAAACTGAAACTCTATCTTCTTTTCTTACTTTACTTCTTCACTTTTCTAATTACTAAGTACTTTTTTTAACATACTAATTAAAACTGAAACTCTATCTTCTTTTCTTACTTTACTTCTGCACTTTTCTAAATACTTAATACTTCTCAAAGCATACTCCTTAAAACTGAAACTCTATCTTCTTTTCTTACTTTACTTCTTCACTTTTCTAAATACTTAATACTTCTCAAAACATACTCCTTAAAACTGAAACTCTATCTTCTTTTCTTACTTTACTTCTTCACTTTTCTAAATACTTATTACTTCTCAAAACATACTCCTAAAAACTAAATTTTATCTTCTTTTCTTACCTTACTTCTTCACTTTTCTAAATACTTAATACTTCTCAAAGCATACTCCTTTAAACTGAAACTCTACCTTCTCTTCTTACTTTACTTCTTCACTTTTCTAAATACTAAGTACTTCTCAAAGCATACTCCTTAAAACTGAAACTCTATCTTCTTTTCTTACTTTACTTCTTCACTTTTCTAAATACTTAATACTTCTCAAAACATACTCCTTAAAACTAAATTTTATCTTCTTTTCTTACTTTACTTCTTCACTTTTCAAAATACTTATTACTTCTCAAAACATACTCCTAAAAACTAAATTTTATCTTCTTTTCTTACTTTACTTCTTCACTTTTCTAAATACTTAATACTTCTCAAAGCATACTCCTTTAAACTGAAACTCTATCTTCTTTTCTTACTTTACTTCTTCACTTTTCTAAATACTTATTACTTCTCAAAACATACTCCTTAAAACTAAATTTCATCTTCTTTTCTTACTTTACTTCTTCACTTTTCTAAATACTAAGTACTTCTCAAAGCATACTCCTTTAAACTGAAACTCTACCTTCTCTTCTTACTTTACTTCTTCACTTTTCTAAATACTTAATACTTCTCAAAGCATACTCCTTAAAACTGAAACTCTATCTTCTTTTCTTACTTTACTTCTTCACTTTTCTAAATACTTAATACTTCTCAAAACATACTCCTTAAAACTGAAACTCTATCTTCTTTTCTTAATTTACTTCTTCACTTTTCTAAATACTTATTACTTCTCAAAACATACTCCTAAAAACTAAATTTTATCTTCTTTTCTTACCTTACTTCTTCACTTTTCTAAATACTTAATACTTCTCAAAGCATACTCCTTTAAACTGAAACTCTACCTTCTCTTCTTACTTTACTTCTTCACTTTTCTAAATACTAAGTACTTCTCAAAGCATACTCCTTAAAACTGAAACTCTATCTTCTTTTCTTACTTTACTTCTTCACTTTTCTAAATACTTAATACTTCTCAAAACATACTCCTTAAAACTAAATTTTATCTTCTTTTCTTACTTTACTTCTTCACTTTTCTAAATACTTAATACTTCTCAAAACATACTCCTTAAAACTGAAACTCTATCTTCTTTTCTTACTTTACTTCTTCACTTTTCTAAATACTTAATACTTCTCAAAGCATACTCCTTTAAACTGAAACTCTATCTTCTTTTCTTACTTTACTTCTGCACTTTTCTAAATACTTAATACTTCTCAAAACATACTCCTTAAAACTGAAACTCTATCTTCTTTTCTTACTTTACTTCTTCACTTTTCAAAATACTTATTACTTCTCAAAACATACTCCTAAAAACTAAATTTCATCTTCTTTTCTTACTTTACTTCTTCACTTTTCTAAATACTAAGTACTTCTCAAAGCATACTCCTTTAAACTGAAACTCTACCTTCTCTTCTTACTTTACTTCTTCACTTTTCTAAATACTTATTACTTCTCAAAACATACTCCTTTAAACTGAAACTCTATCTTCTTTTCTTACTTTACTTCTTCACTTTTCTAAATACTAAGTACTTCTCAAAGCATACTCCTTTAAACTGAAACTCTATCTTCTTTTCTTACTTTACTTCTTCACTTTTCTAAATACTTAATACTTCTCAAAACATACTCCTTAAAACTAAACTCTATCTTCTTTTCTTACTTTACTTCTTCACTTTTCTAAATACTTATTACTTTTTTTAACATACTAATTAAAACTGAAACTCTATCTTCTTTTCTTACTTTACTTCTTCACTTTTCTAAATACTTAATACTTCTCAAAGCATACTCCTTTAAACTGAAACTTTACCTTCTCTTCTTACTTTACTTCTTCACTTTTCTAAATACTTAATACTTCTCAAAGCATACTCCTTTAAACTGAAACTCTACCTTCTCTTCTTACTTTACTTCTTCACTTTTCTAAATGCTTAATACTTCTCAAAGCATACTCCTTAAAACTGAAACTCTACCTTCTTTTCTTACTTTACTTCTTCACTTTTCTAAATACTAAGTACTTCTCAAAACATACTCCTTAAAACTAAATTTTATCTTCTTTTCATACTTTACTTCTTCACTTTTCTAAATACTTAATACTTCTCAAAGCATACTCCTTAAAACTAAATTTTATCTTCTTTTCTTACTTTACTTCTTCACTTTTCAAAATACTTATTACTTCTCAAAACATACTCCTTAAAACTGAAACTCTATCTTCTTTTCTTACTTTACTTCTTCACTTTTCTAAATACTTAATACTTCTCAAAGCATACTCCTTTAAACTGAAACTCTATCTTCTTTTCTTACTTTACTTCTTCACTTTTCTAAATACTAAGTACTTCTCAAAACATACTCCTTAAAACTAAATTTTATCTTCTTTTCATACTTTACTTCTTCACTTTTCTAAATACTTAATACTTCTCAAAGCATACTCCTTTAAACTGAAACTCTATCTTCACTTCTTACTTTACTTCTTCACTTTTCTAAATACTTAATACTTCTCAAAACATACTCCTTAAAACTAAACTCTATCTTCTTTTCTTACTTTACTTCTTCACTTTTCTAAATACTTATTACTTTTTTTAACATACTAATTAAAACTGAAACTCTATCTTCTTTTCTTACTTTACTTCTTCACTTTTCTAAATATTTAATACTTCTCAAAGCATACTCCTTTAAACTGAAACTCTACCTTCTCTTCTTACTTTACTTCTTCACTTTTCTAAATACTTAATACTTCTCAAAGCATACTCCTTAAAACTGAAACTCTATCTTCTTTTCTTACTTTACTTCTGCACTTTTCTAAATACTTAATACTTCTCAAAGCATACTCCTTAAAACTGAAACTCTATCTTCTTTTCTTACTTTACTTCTTCACTTTTCTAAATACTTATTACTTCTCAAAACATACTCCTTAAAACTAAATTTTATCTTCTTTTCTTACTTTACTTCTTCACTTTTCTAAATACTTAATACTTCTCAAAACATACTCCTTAAAACTAAACTCTATCTTCTTTTCTTACTTTACTTCTTCACTTTTCTAAATACTTAATACTTCTCAAAACATACTCCTTAAAACTAAATTTTATCTTCTTTTCTTACTTTACTTCTTCACTTTTCAAAATACTTATTACTTCTCAAAACATACTCCTTAAAACTAAATTTTATCTTCTTTTCTTACTTTACTTCTTCACTTTTCTAAATACTTAATACTTTTTTTAACATACTAATTAAAACTGAAACTCTATCTTCTTTTCTTACTTTACTTCTTCACTTTTCTAAATACTTAATACTTCTCAAAGCATACTCCTTTAAACTGAAACTCTATCTTCTTTTCTTACTTTACTTCTTCACTTTTCAAAATACTTATAACTTCTCAAAGCATACTCCTTTAAACTGAAACTCTACCTTCTCTTCTTACTTTACTTCTTCACTTTTCTAAATACTAAGTACTTCTCAAAGCATACTCCTTTAAACTGAAACTCTATCTTCTTTTCTTACTTTACTTCTTCACTTTTCTAAATACTTAATACTTCTCAAAACATACTCCTTAAAACTAAATTTTATCTTCTTTTCTTACTTTACTTCTTCACTTTTCAAAATACTTATTACTTCTCAAAACATACTCCTTAAAACTAAATTTTATCTTCTTTTCTTACTTTACTTCTTCACTTTTCTAAATACTTAATACTTCTCAAAGCATACTCCTTTAAACTGAAACTCTATCTTCTTTTCTTACTTTACTTCTTCACTTTTCTAAATACTTATAACTTCTCAAAACATACTCCTAAAAACTAAATTTTATCTTCTTTTCTTACTTTACTTCTGCACTTTTCTAAATACTTAATACTTCTCAAAGCATACTCCTTTAAACTGAAACTCTATCTTCTTTTCTTACTTTACTTCTTCACTTTTCTAAATACTTAATACTTCTCAAAGCATACTCCTTAAAACTGAAACTCTACCTTCTTTTCTTACTTAACTTCTTCACTTTTCTAAATACTTAATACTTCTCAAAGCATACTCTTAAAACTGAAACTCTATCTTCTTTTCTTAATTTACTTCTTCACTTTTCTAAATACTTATTACTTCTCAAAACATACTCTTTAAAACTAAATTTAATCGTCTTTTCTTACTTTACTTCTGCACTTTTCTAAATACTTAATACTTCAAAAAGCATACTCCTTAAAACTGAAACTCTATCTTCTTTTCTTAATTTACTTCTTCACTTTTCTAAATACTTAATACTTCTCAAAACATACTCCTTAAAACTGAAACTCTATCTTCTTTTCTTACTTTACTTCTTCACTTTTCTAATTACTAAGTACTTTTTTTAACATACTAATTAAAACTGAAACTCTACCTTCTCTTCTTACTTTACTTCTTCACTTTTCTAAATACTTAATACTTCTCAAAGCATACTCCTTAAAACTGAAACTCTACCTTCTTTTCTTACTTAACTTCTTCACTTTTCTAAATACTTAATACTTCTCAAAGCATACTCTTAAAACTGAAACTCTATCTTCTTTTCTTAATTTACTTCTTCACTTTTCTAAATACTTATTACTTCTCAAAACATACTCTTTAAAACTAAATTTAATCGTCTTTTCTTACTTTACTTCTGCACTTTTCTAAATACTTAATACTTCAAAAAGCATACTCCTTAAAACTGAAACTCTATCTTCTTTTCTTACTTTACTTCTTCACTTTTCTAAATACTTAATACTTCTCAAAACATACTCCTTAAAACTGAAACTCTATCTTCTTTTCTTACTTTACTTCTTCACTTTTCTAAATACTTATTACTTTTTTTAACATACTAATTAAAACTGAAACTCTACCTTCTCTTCTTACTTTACTTCTTCACTTTTCTAAATACTTAATACTTCTCAAAGCATACTCCTTAAAACTGAAACTCTATCTTCTTTTCTTACTTTACTTCTTCACTTTTCTAAATACTTATTACTTCTCAAAACATACTCCTTAAAACTAAATTTTATCTTCTTTTCTTACTTTACTTCTTCACTTTTCTAAATACTTAATACTTCTCAAAGCATACTCCTTTAAACTGAAACTCTACCTTCTTTTCTTACTTTACTTCTTCACTTTTCTAAATACTTAATACTTCTCAAAACATACTCCTTAAAACTGAAACTCTATCTTCTTTTCTTACTTTACTTCTTCACTTTTCTAAATACTTATTACTTCTCAAAACATACTCCTAAAAACTAAATTTTATCTTCTTTTCTTACTTTACTTCTTCACTTTTCTAAATACTTAATACTTCTCAAAGCATACTCCTTAAAACTGAAACTCTACCTTCTTTTCTTACTTAACTTCTTCACTTTTCTAAATACTTAATACTTCTCAAAGCATACTCTTAAAACTGAAACTCTATCTTCTTTTCTTAATTTACTTCTTCACTTTTCTAAATACTTATTACTTCTCAAAACATACTCTTTAAAACTAAATTTAATCTTCTTTTCTTACTTTACTTCTGCACTTTTCTAAATACTTAATACTTCAAAAAGCATACTCCTTAAAACTGAAACTCTATCTTCTTTTCTTACTTTACTTCTTCACTTTTCTAAATACTTAATACTTCTCAAAACATACTCCTTAAAACTGAAACTCTATCTTCTTTTCTTACTTTACTTCTTCACTTTTCTAATTACTAAGTACTTTTTTTAACATACTAATTAAAACTGAAACTCTACCTTCTCTTCTTACTTTACTTCTTCACTTTTCTAAATACTTAATACTTCTCAAAGCATACTCCTTAAAACTGAAACTCTATCTTCTTTTCTTACTTTACTTCTTCACTTTTCTAAATACTTATTACTTCTCAAAACATACTCCTTAAAACTAAATTTTATCTTCTTTTCTTACTTTACTTCTTCACTTTTCTAAATACTTAATACTTCTCAAAGCATACTCCTTAAAACTGAAACTCTACCTTCTTTTCTTACTTAACTTCTTCACTTTTCTAAATACTTAATACTTCTCAAAGCATACTCTTAAAACTGAAACTCTATCTTCTTTTCTTACTTTACTTCTTCACTTTTCTAAATACTTATTACTTCTCAAAACATACTCCTAAAAACTAAATTTTATCTTCTTTTCTTACTTTACTTCTTCACTTTTCTAAATACTTAATACTTCTCAAAGCATACTCCTTAAAACTGAAACTCTACCTTCTTTTCTTACTTAACTTCTTCACTTTTCTAAATACTTAATACTTCTCAAAGCATACTCTTAAAACTGAAACTCTATCTTCTTTTCTTAATTTACTTCTTCACTTTTCTAAATACTTAATACTTCTCAAAGCATACTGCTTTAAACTGAAACTCTATCTTCTTTTCTTACTTTACTTCTTCACTTTTCAAAATACTTATAACTTCTCAAAACATATTCCTAAAAACTAAATTTTATCTTCTTTTCTTACTTTACTTCTTCACTTTTCTAAATACTTATTACTTCTCAAAACATACTCCTTAAAACTGAATTTTATCTTCTTTTCTTACTTTACTTCTTCACTTTTCTAAATACTTAATACTTCTCAAAGCATACTCCTTAAAACTGAAACTCTATCTTCTTTTCTTACTTTACTTCTTCACTTTTCTAAATACTTAATACTTCTCAAAGCATACTCCTTTAAACTGAAACTCTACCTTCTCTTCTTACTTTACTTCTTCACTTTTCTAAATACTTAATACTTCTCAAAGCATACTCTTAAAACTGAAACTCTATCTTCTTTTCTTACTTTACTTCTTCACTTTTCAAAATACTTATAACTTCTCAAAGCATACTCCTTAAAACTTAAACTCTACCTTCTCTTCTTACTTTACTTCTTCACTTTTCTAAATACTAAGTACTTCTCAAAGCATACTCCTTTAAACTGAAACTCTATCTTCTTTTCTTACTTTACTTCTTCACTTTTCTAAATACTTAATACTTCTCAAAGCATACTCCTTAAAACTAAATTTTATCTTCTTTTCTTACTTTACTTCTTCACTTTTCAAAATACTTATTACTTCTCAAAACATACTCCTTAAAACTAAATTTTATCTTCTTTTCTTACTTTACTTCTTCACTTTTCTAAATACTTAATACTTCTCAAAGCATACTCCTTAAAACTGAAACTCTACCTTCTTTTCTTACTTTACTTCTTCACTTTTCAAAATACTTATAACTTCTCAAAGCATACTCCTTTAAACTGAAACTCTATCTTCTTTTCTTACTTTACTTCTTCACTTTTCAAAATACTTATTACTTTTTTTAACATACTAATTAAAACTGAAACTCTACCTTCTCTTCTTACTTTACTTCTTCACTTTTCTAAATACTTAATACTTCTCAAAGCATACTCCTTTAAACTGAAACTCTACCTTCTCTTCTTACTTTACTTCTTCACTTTTCTAAATACTAAGTACTTCTCAAAGCATACTCCTTAAAACTGAAACTCTATCTTCTTTTCTTACTTTACTTCTTCACTTTTCTAAATACTTAATACTTCTCAAAACATACTCCTTAAAACTAAATTTTATCTTCTTTTCTTACTTTACTTCTTCACTTTTCAAAATACTTATTACTTCTCAAAACATACTCCTTAAAACTAAATTTTATCTTCTTTTCTTACTTTACTTCTTCACTTTTCTAAATACTAAGTACTTCTCAAAGCATACTCCTTTAAACTGAAACTCTATCTTCTTTTCTTACTTTACTTCTTCACTTTTCTAAATACTTAATACTTCTCAAAGCATACTCCTTAAAACTGAAACTCTACCTTCTTTTCTTACTTAACTTCTTCACTTTTCTAAATACTTAATACTTCTCAAAGCATACTCTTAAAACTGAAACTCTATCTTCTTTTCTTAATTTACTTCTTCACTTTTCTAAATACTTATTACTTCTCAAAACATACTCTTTAAAACTAAATTTAATCTTCTTTTCTTACTTTACTTCTGCACTTTTCTAAATACTTAATACTTCAAAAAGCATACTCCTTAAAACTGAAACTCTATCTTCTTTTCTTACTTTACTTCTTCACTTTTCTAAATACTTAATACTTCTCAAAACATACTCCTTAAAACTGAAACTCTATCTTCTTTTCTTACTTTACTTCTTCACTTTTCTAATTACTAAGTACTTTTTTTAACATACTAATTAAAACTGAAACTCTACCTTCTCTTCTTACTTTACTTCTTCACTTTTCTAAATACTTAATACTTCTCAAAGCATACTCTTAAAACTGAAACTCTATCTTCTTTTCTTACTTTACTTCTTCACTTTTCTAATTACTAAGTACTTTTTTTAACATACTAATTAAAACTGAAACTCTACCTTCTTTTCTTACTTAACTTCTTCACTTTTCTAAATACTTAATACTTCTCAAAGCATACTCTTAAAACTGAAACTCTATCTTCTTTTCTTACTTTACTTCTTCACTTTTCTAAATACTTATTACTTCTCAAAACATACTCCTAAAAACTAAATTTTATCTTCTTTTCTTACTTTACTTCTTCACTTTTCTAAATACTTAATACTTCTCAAAGCATACTCCTTAAAACTGAAACTCTACCTTCTTTTCTTACTTAACTTCTTCACTTTTCTAAATACTTAATACTTCTCAAAGCATACTCTTAAAACTGAAACTCTATCTTCTTTTCTTAATTTACTTCTTCACTTTTCTAAATACTTAATACTTCTCAAAGCATACTGCTTTAAACTGAAACTCTATCTTCTTTTCTTACTTTACTTCTTCACTTTTCAAAATACTTATAACTTCTCAAAACATATTCCTAAAAACTAAATTTTATCTTCTTTTCTTACTTTACTTCTTCACTTTTCTAAATACTTATTACTTCTCAAAACATACTCCTTAAAACTGAATTTTATCTTCTTTTCTTACTTTACTTCTTCACTTTTCTAAATACTTAATACTTCTCAAAGCATACTCCTTAAAACTGAAACTCTATCTTCTTTTCTTACTTTACTTCTTCACTTTTCTAAATACTTAATACTTCTCAAAGCATACTCCTTTAAACTGAAACTCTACCTTCTCTTCTTA
Organism: Loxodes magnus; assembly: GCA_946699065.1. Lineage (NCBI taxonomy): Eukaryota > Ciliophora > Karyorelictea > Loxodida > Loxodidae > Loxodes > Loxodes magnus. Next base: position 66,324 of record CAMPDV010001311.1, read on the forward strand.
CTTTACTTCTTCACTTTTCTAAATACTTAATACTTCTCAAAGCATACTCTTAAAACTGAAACTCTATCTTCTTTTCTTACTTTACTTCTTCACTTTTCAAAATACTTATAACTTCTCAAAGCATACTCCTTAAAACTTAAACTCTACCTTCTCTTCTTACTTTACTTCTTCACTTTTCTAAATACTAAGTACTTCTCAAAGCATACTCCTTTAAACTGAAACTCTATCTTCTTTTCTTACTTTACTTCTTCACTTTTCTAAATACTTAATACTTCTCAAAGCATACTCCTTAAAACTAAATTTTATCTTCTTTTCTTACTTTACTTCTTCACTTTTCAAAATACTTATTACTTCTCAAAACATACTCCTTAAAACTAAATTTTATCTTCTTTTCTTACTTTACTTCTTCACTTTTCTAAATACTTAATACTTCTCAAAGCATACTCCTTTAAACTGAAACTCTATCTTCTTTTCTTACTTTACTTCTTCACTTTTCAAAATACTTATAACTTCTCAAAGCATACTCCTTTAAACTGAAACTCTATCTTCTTTTCTTACTTTACTTCTTCACTTTTCAAAATACTTATTACTTTTTTTAACATACTAATTAAAACTGAAACTCTACCTTCTCTTCTTACTTTACTTCTTCACTTTTCTAAATACTTAATACTTCTCAAAGCATACTCCTTTAAACTGAAACTCTACCTTCTCTTCTTACTTTACTTCTTCACTTTTCTAAATACTAAGTACTTCTCAAAGCATACTCCTTAAAACTGAAACTCTATCTTCTTTTCTTACTTTACTTCTTCACTTTTCTAAATACTTAATACTTCTCAAAACATACTCCTTAAAACTAAATTTTATCTTCTTTTCTTACTTTACTTCTTCACTTTTCAAAATACTTATTACTTCTCAAAACATACTCCTTAAAACTAAATTTTATCTTCTTTTCTTACTTTACTTCTTCACTTTTCTAAATACTAAGTACTTCTCAAAGCATACTCCTTTAAACTGAAACTCTATCTTCTTTTCTTACTTTACTTCTTCACTTTTCTAAATACTTAATACTTCTCAAAACATACTCCTTAAAACTAAACTCTATCTTCTTTTCTTACTTTACTTCTTCACTTTTCTAAATACTTATTACTTTTTTTAACATACTAATTAAAACTGAAACTCTATCTTCTTTTCTTACTTTACTTCTTCACTTTTCTAAATACTTAATACTTCTCAAAGCATACTCCTTTAAACTGAAACTTTACCTTCTCTTCTTACTTTACTTCTTCACTTTTCTAAATACTTAATACTTCTCAAAACATACTCCTTAAAACTAAATTTTATCTTCTTTTCTTACTTTACTTCTTCACTTTTCTAAATACTTAATACTTCTCAAAACATACTCCTTAAAACTGAAACTCTATCTTCTTTTCTTACTTTACTTCTTCACTTTTCTAAATACTTAATACTTCTCAAAGCATACTCCTTTAAACTGAAACTCTATCTTCTTTTCTTACTTTACTTCTTCACTTTTCTAAATACTTATTACTTCTCAAAACATACTCCTAAAAACTAAATTTTATCTTCTTTTCTTACTTTACTTCTTCACTTTTCAAAATACTTATTACTTCTCAAAACATACTCCTTAAAACTAAATTTTATCTTCTTTTCTTACTTTACTTCTTCACTTTTCTAAATACTTAATACTTCTCAAAGCATACTCCTTTAAACTGAAACTCTATCTTCTTTTCTTACTTTACTTCTTCACTTTTCTAAATACTAAGTACTTCTCAAAACATACTCCTTAAAACTAAATTTTATCTTCTTTTCATACTTTACTTCTTCACTTTTCTAAATACTTAATACTTCTCAAAGCATACTCCTTTAAACTGAAACTCTATCTTCACTTCTTACTTTACTTCTTCACTTTTCTAAATACTTAATACTTCTCAAAACATACTCCTTAAAACTAAACTCTATCTTCTTTTCTTACTTTACTTCTTCACTTTTCTAAATACTTATTACTTTTTTTAACATACTAATTAAAACTGAAACTCTATCTTCTTTTCTTACTTTACTTCTTCACTTTTCTAAATACTTAATACTTCTCAAAGCATACTCCTTTAAACTGAAACTCTACCTTCTCTTCTTACTTTACTTCTTCACTTTTCTAAATACTTAATACTTCTCAAAGCATACTCCTTAAAACTGAAACTCTATCTTCTTTTCTTACTTTACTTCTGCACTTTTCTAAATACTTAATACTTCTCAAAGCATACTCCTTAAAACTGAAACTCTATCTTCTTTTCTTACTTTACTTCTTCACTTTTCTAAATACTTAATACTTCTCAAAACATACTCCTTAAAACTAAATTTTATCTTCTTTTCTTACTTTACTTCTTCACTTTTCTAAATACTTAATACTTCTCAAAACATACTCCTTAAAACTAAACTCTATCTTCTTTTCTTACTTTACTTCTTCACTTTTCTAAATACTTAATACTTCTCAAAACATACTCCTTAAAACTAAATTTTATCTTCTTTTCTTACTTTACTTCTTCACTTTTCAAAATACTTATTACTTCTCAAAACATACTCCTTAAAACTAAATTTTATCTTCTTTTCTTACTTTACTTCTTCACTTTTCTAAATACTTAATACTTTTTTTAACATACTAATTAAAACTGAAACTCTATCTTCTTTTCTTACTTTACTTCTTCACTTTTCTAAATACTTAATACTTCTCAAAGCATACTCCTTTAAACTGAAACTCTATCTTCTTTTCTTACTTTACTTCTTCACTTTTCAAAATACTTATAACTTCTCAAAGCATACTCCTTTAAACTGAAACTCTACCTTCTCTTCTTACTTTACTTCTTCACTTTTCTAAATACTAAGTACTTCTCAAAGCATACTCCTTTAAACTGAAACTCTATCTTCTTTTCTTACTTTACTTCTTCACTTTTCTAAATACTTAATACTTCTCAAAACATACTCCTTAAAACTAAATTTTATCTTCTTTTCTTACTTTACTTCTTCACTTTTCAAAATACTTATTACTTCTCAAAACATACTCCTTAAAACTAAATTTTATCTTCTTTTCTTACTTTACTTCTTCACTTTTCTAAATACTTAATACTTCTCAAAGCATACTCCTTTAAACTGAAACTCTATCTTCTTTTCTTACTTTACTTCTTCACTTTTCTAAATACTTATAACTTCTCAAAACATACTCCTAAAAACTAAATTTTATCTTCTTTTCTTACTTTACTTCTGCACTTTTCTAAATACTTAATACTTCTCAAAGCATACTCCTTTAAACTGAAACTCTATCTTCTTTTCTTACTTTACTTCTTCACTTTTCTAAATACTTAATACTTCTCAAAACATACTCCTTAAAACTGAAACTCTATCTTCTTTTCTTACTTTACTTCTTCACTTTTCTAAATACTTAATACTTCTCAAAGCATACTCCTTTAAACTGAAACTCTATCTTCTTTTCTTACTTTACTTCTTCACTTTTCTAAATACTTAATACTTCTCAAAACATACTCCTTAAAACTAAATTTTATCTTCTTTTCTTACTTTACTTCTTCACTTTTCTAAATACTTAATACTTCTCAAAACATACTCCTTAAAACTGAAACTCTATCTTCTTTTCTTACTTTACTTCTTCACTTTTCTAAATACTTAATACTTCTCAAAGCATACTCCTTTAAACTGAAACTCTATCTTCTTTTCTTACTTTACTTCTTCACTTTTCTAAATACTTATTACTTCTCAAAACATACTCCTAAAAACTAAATTTTATCTTCTTTTCTTACTTTACTTCTGCACTTTTCTAAATACTTATTACTTCTCAAAACATACTCCTTAAAACTTAAACTCTATCTTCTTTTCTTACTTTACTTCTTCACTTTTCTAAATACTTATTACTTTTTTTAACATACTAATTAAAACTGAAACTCTACCTTCTCTTCTTACTTTACTTCTTCACTTTTCTAAATGCTTAATACTTCTCAAAGCATACTCCTTAAAACTGAAACTCTATCTTCTTTTCTTACTTTACTTCTTCACTTTTCTAAATATTTAATACTTCTCAAAACATACTCCTTAAAACTAAATTTTATCTTCTTTTCTTACTTTACTTCTTCACTTTTCAAAATACTTATTACTTCTCAAAACATACTCCTTAAAACTAAATTTTATCTTCTTTTCTTACTTTACTTCTTCACTTTTCTAAATACTTAATACTTTTTTTAACATACTAATTAAAACTGAAACTCTATCTTCTTTTCTTACTTTACTTCTTCACTTTTCAAAATACTTATAACTTCTCAAAGCATACTCCTTAAAACTTAAACTCTACCTTCTCTTCTTACTTTACTTCTTCACTTTTCTAAATACTAAGTACTTCTCAAAGCATACTCCTTTAAACTAAACTCTATCTTCTTTTCTTACTTTACTTCTTCACTTTTCTAAATACTTAATACTTCTCAAAGCATACTCCTTAAAACTAAATTTTATCTTCTTTTCTTACTTTACTTCTTCACTTTTCAAAATACTTATTACTTCTCAAAACATACTCCTTAAAACTAAATTTTATCTTCTTTTCTTACTTTACTTCTTCACTTTTCTAAATACTTAATACTTCTCAAAGCATACTCCTTTAAACTGAAACTCTATCTTCTTTTCTTACTTTACTTCTTCACTTTTCAAAATACTTATAACTTCTCAAAGCATACTCCTTTAAACTGAAACTCTACCTTCTCTTCTTACTTTACTTCTTCACTTTTCTAAATACTAAGTACTTCTCAAAGCATACTCCTTTAAACTGAAACTCTATCTTCTTTTCTTACTTTACTTCTTCACTTTTCTAAATACTTAATACTTCTCAAAACATACTCCTTAAAACTAAATTTTATCTTCTTTTCTTACTTTACTTCTTCACTTTTCAAAATACTTATTACTTCTCAAAACATACTCCTTAAAACTAAATTTTATCTTCTTTTCTTACTTTACTTCTTCACTTTTCTAAATACTTAATACTTCTCAAAGCATACTCCTTTAAACTGAAACTCTATCTTCTTTTCTTACTTTACTTCTTCACTTTTCTAAATACTTATAACTTCTCAAAACATACTCCTAAAAACTAAATTTTATCTTCTTTTCTTACTTTACTTCTGCACTTTTCTAAATACTTAATACTTCTCAAAGCATACTCCTTTAAACTGAAACTCTATCTTCTTTTCTTACTTTACTTCTTCACTTTTCTAAATACTTAATACTTCTCAAAACATACTCCTTAAAACTGAAACTCTATCTTCTTTTCTTACTTTACTTCTTCACTTTTCTAAATACTTAATACTTCTCAAAGCATACTCCTTTAAACTGAAACTCTATCTTCTTTTCTTACTTTACTTCTTCACTTTTCTAAATACTTAATACTTCTCAAAACATACTCCTTAAAACTAAATTTTATCTTCTTTTCTTACTTTACTTCTTCACTTTTCTAAATACTTATTACTTCTCAAAACATACTCCTTAAAACTGAAACTCTATCTTCTTTTCTTACTTTACTTCTTCACTTTTCTAAATACTTATTACTTCTCAAAACATACTCCTAAAAACTAAATTTTATCTTCTTTTCTTACCTTACTTCTTCACTTTTCTAAATACTTAATACTTCTCAAAGCATACTCCTTTAAACTGAAACTCTACCTTCTCTTCTTACTTTACTTCTTCACTTTTCTAAATACTTATTACTTCTCAAAACATACTCCTTAAAACTAAATTTTATCTTCTTTTCTTACTTTACTTCTTCACTTTTCTAAATACTTAATACTTCTCAAAGCATACTCCTTTAAACTGAAACTCTATCTTCTTTTCTTACTTTACTTCTGCACTTTTCTAAATACTTAATACTTCTCAAAACATACTCCTTAAAACTGAAACTCTATCTTCTTTTCTTACTTTACTTCTTCACTTTTCTAAATACTTATTACTTCTCAAAACATACTCCTTAAAACTGAAACTCTACCTTCTTTTCTTACTTAACTTCTTCACTTTTCTAAATACTTAATACTTCTCAAAGCATACTCTTAAAACTGAAACTCTATCTTCTTTTCTTAATTTACTTCTTCACTTTTCTAAATACTTATTACTTCTCAAAACATACTCTTTAAAACTAAATTTTATCTTCTTTTCTTACTTTACTTCTGCACTTTTCTAAATACTTAATACTTTAAAAAGCATACTCCTTAAAACTGAAACTCTATCTTCTTTTCTTACTTTACTTCTTCACTTTTCTAAATACTTAATACTTCTCAAAACATACTCCTTAAAACTGAAACTCTATCTTCTTTTCTTACTTTACTTCTTCACTTTTCTAATTACTAAGTACTTTTTTTAACATACTAATTAAAACTGAAACTCTACCTTCTCTTCTTACTTTACTTCTTCACTTTTCTAAATACTTAATACTTCTCAAAGCATACTCTTAAAACTGAAACTCTATCTTCTTTTCTTACTTTACTTCTTCACTTTTCTAATTACTAAGTACTTTTTTTAACATACTAATTAAAACTGAAACTCTACCTTCTTTTCTTACTTAACTTCTTCACTTTTCTAAATACTTAATACTTCTCAAAGCATACTCTTAAAACTGAAACTCTATCTTCTTTTCTTACTTTACTTCTTCACTTTTCTAAATACTTATTACTTCTCAAAACATACTCCTAAAAACTAAATTTTATCTTCTTTTCTTACTTTACTTCTTCACTTTTCTAAATACTTAATACTTCTCAAAGCATACTCCTTAAAACTGAAACTCTACCTTCTTTTCTTACTTAACTTCTTCACTTTTCTAAATACTTAATACTTCTCAAAGCATACTCTTAAAACTGAAACTCTATCTTCTTTTCTTAATTTACTTCTTCACTTTTCTAAATACTTAATACTTCTCAAAGCATACTGCTTTAAACTGAAACTCTATCTTCTTTTCTTACTTTACTTCTTCACTTTTCAAAATACTTATAACTTCTCAAAACATATTCCTAAAAACTAAATTTTATCTTCTTTTCTTACTTTACTTCTTCACTTTTCTAAATACTAATTACTTCTCAAAACATACTCCTTAAAACTGAATTTTATCTTCTTTTCTTACTTTACTTCTTCACTTTTCTAAATACTTAATACTTCTCAAAGCATACTCCTTAAAACTGAAACTCTATCTTCTTTTCTTACTTTACTTCTTCACTTTTCTAAATACTTAATACTTCTCAAAGCATACTCCTTTAAACTGAAACTCTACCTTCTCTTCTTACTTTACTTCTTCACTTTTCTAAATACTTAATACTTCTCAAAGCATACTCTTAAAACTGAAACTCTATCTTCTTTTCTTACTTTACTTCTTCACTTTTCAAAATACTTATAACTTCTCAAAGCATACTCCTTAAAACTTAAACTCTACCTTCTCTTCTTACTTTACTTCTTCACTTTTCTAAATACTAAGTACTTCTCAAAGCATACTCCTTTAAACTGAAACTCTATCTTCTTTTCTTACTTTACTTCTTCACTTTTCTAAATACTTAATACTTCTCAAAGCATACTCCTTAAAACTAAATTTTATCTTCTTTTCTTACTTTACTTCTTCACTTTTCAAAATACTTATTACTTCTCAAAACATACTCCTTAAAACTAAATTTTATCTTCTTTTCTTACTTTACTTCTTCACTTTTCTAAATACTTAATACTTCTCAAAGCATACTCCTTTAAACTGAAACTCTATCTTCTTTTCTTACTTTACTTCTTCACTTTTCAAAATACTTATAACTTCTCAAAGCATACTCCTTTAAACTGAAACTCTATCTTCTTTTCTTACTTTACTTCTTCACTTTTCAAAATACTTATTACTTTTTTTAACATACTAATTAAAACTGAAACTCTACCTTCTCTTCTTACTTTACTTCTTCACTTTTCTAAATACTTAATACTTCTCAAAGCATACTCCTTTAAACTGAAACTCTACCTTCTCTTCTTACTTTACTTCTTCACTTTTCTAAATACTAAGTACTTCTCAAAGCATACTCCTTAAAACTGAAACTCTATCTTCTTTTCTTACTTTACTTCTTCACTTTTCTAAATACTTAATACTTCTCAAAACATACTCCTTAAAACTAAATTTTATCTTCTTTTCTTACTTTACTTCTTCACTTTTCAAAATACTTATTACTTCTCAAAACATACTCCTTAAAACTAAATTTTATCTTCTTTTCTTACTTTACTTCTTCACTTTTCTAAATACTAAGTACTTCTCAAAGCATACTCCTTTAAACTGAAACTCTATCTTCTTTTCTTACTTTACTTCTTCACTTTTCTAAATACTTAATACTTCTCAAAACATACTCCTTAAAACTAAACTCTATCTTCTTTTCTTACTTTACTTCTTCACTTTTCTAAATACTTATTACTTTTTTTAACATACTAATTAAAACTGAAACTCTATCTTCTTTTCTTACTTTACTTCTTCACTTTTCTAAATACTTAATACTTCTCAAAGCATACTCCTTTAAACTGAAACTTTACCTTCTCTTCTTACTTTACTTCTTCACTTTTCTAAATACTTAATACTTCTCAAAGCATACTCCTTAAAACTGAAATTCTATCTTCTTTTCTTACTTTACTTCATCACTTTTCTAAATACTTATCACTTCTCAAAGCATACTCCTTAAAACTGAAATTCTATCTTCTTTTCTTACTTTACTTCTTCACTTTTCTAAATACTTAATACTTCTCAAAGCATACTCCTTAAAACTGAAATTCTATCTTCTTTTCTTACTTTACTTCTTCACTTTTCTAAATACTTAATACTTCTCAAAGCATACTCCTTAAAACTGAAATTCTATCTTCTTTTCTTACTTTACTTCTTCACTTTTCTAAATACTTATCACTTCTCAAAACATACTCCTTAAAACTAAATTTTATCTTCTTTTCTTACTTTACTTCTTCACTTTTCTAAATACTTAATACTTCTCAAAGCATACTCCTTTAAACTGAAACTCTATCTTCTTTTCTTACTTTACTTCTTCACTTTTCTAAATACTAAGTACTTCTCAAAACATACTCCTTAAAACTAAATTTTATCTTCTTTTCATACTTTACTTCTTCACTTTTCTAAATACTTAATACTTCTCAAAGCATACTCCTTTAAACTGAAACTCTATCTTCACTTCTTACTTTACTTCTTCACTTTTCTAAATACTTAATACTTCTCAAAACATACTCCTTAAAACTAAACTCTATCTTCTTTTCTTACTTTACTTCTTCACTTTTCTAAATACTTATTACTTTTTTTAACATACTAATTAAAACTGAAACTCTATCTTCTTTTCTTACTTTACTTCTTCACTTTTCTAAATATTTAATACTTCTCAAAGCATACTCCTTTAAACTGAAACTCTACCTTCTCTTCTTACTTTACTTCTTCACTTTTCTAAATACTTAATACTTCTCAAAGCATACTCCTTAAAACTGAAACTCTATCTTCTTTTCTTACTTTACTTCTGCACTTTTCTAAATACTTAATACTTCTCAAAGCATACTCCTTAAAACTGAAACTCTATCTTCTTTTCTTACTTTACTTCTTCACTTTTCTAAATACTTAATACTTCTCAAAACATACTCCTTAAAACTAAATTTTATCTTCTTTTCTTACTTTACTTCTTCACTTTTCTAAATACTTAATACTTCTCAAAACATACTCCTTAAAACTAAACTCTATCTTCTTTTCTTACTTTACTTCTTCACTTTTCTAAATACTTAATACTTCTCAAAACATACTCCTTAAAACTAAATTTTATCTTCTTTTCTTACTTTACTTCTTCACTTTTCAAAATACTTATTACTTCTCAAAACATACTCCTTAAAACTAAATTTTATCTTCTTTTCTTACTTTACTTCTTCACTTTTCTAAATACTTAATACTTTTTTTAACATACTAATTAAAACTGAAACTCTATCTTCTTTTCTTACTTTACTTCTTCACTTTTCTAAATACTTAATACTTCTCAAAGCATACTCCTTTAAACTGAAACTCTATCTTCTTTTCTTACTTTACTTCTTCACTTTTCAAAATACTTATAACTTCTCAAAGCATACTCCTTTAAACTGAAACTCTACCTTCTCTTCTTACTTTACTTCTTCACTTTTCTAAATACTAAGTACTTCTCAAAGCATACTCCTTTAAACTGAAACTCTATCTTCTTTTCTTACTTTACTTCTTCACTTTTCTAAATACTTAATACTTCTCAAAACATACTCCTTAAAACTAAATTTTATCTTCTTTTCTTACTTTACTTCTTCACTTTTCAAAATACTTATTACTTCTCAAAACATACTCCTTAAAACTAAATTTTATCTTCTTTTCTTACTTTACTTCTTCACTTTTCTAAATACTTAATACTTCTCAAAGCATACTCCTTTAAACTGAAACTCTATCTTCTTTTCTTACTTTACTTCTTCACTTTTCTAAATACTTATAACTTCTCAAAACATACTCCTAAAAACTAAATTTTATCTTCTTTTCTTACTTTACTTCTGCACTTTTCTAAATACTTAATACTTCTCAAAGCATACTCCTTTAAACTGAAACTCTATCTTCTTTTCTTACTTTACTTCTTCACTTTTCTAAATACTTAATACTTCTCAAAACATACTCCTTAAAACTGAAACTCTATCTTCTTTTCTTACTTTACTTCTTCACTTTTCTAAATACTTAATACTTCTCAAAGCATACTCCTTTAAACTGAAACTCTATCTTCTTTTCTTACTTTACTTCTTCACTTTTCTAAATACTTAATACTTCTCAAAACATACTCCTTAAAACTAAATTTTATCTTCTTTTCTTACTTTACTTCTTCACTTTTCTAAATACTTAATACTTCTCAAAACATACTCCTTAAAACTGAAACTCTATCTTCTTTTCTTACTTTACTTCTTCACTTTTCTAAATACTTAATACTTCTCAAAGCATACTCCTTTAAACTGAAACTCTATCTTCTTTTCTTACTTTACTTCTTCACTTTTCTAAATACTTATTACTTCTCAAAACATACTCCTAAAAACTAAATTTTATCTTCTTTTCTTACTTTACTTCTGCACTTTTCTAAATACTTATTACTTCTCAAAACATACTCCTTAAAACTTAAACTCTATCTTCTTTTCTTACTTTACTTCTTCACTTTTCTAAATACTTATTACTTTTTTTAACATACTAATTAAAACTGAAACTCTACCTTCTCTTCTTACTTTACTTCTTCACTTTTCTAAATGCTTAATACTTCTCAAAGCATACTCCTTAAAACTGAAACTCTATCTTCTTTTCTTACTTTACTTCTTCACTTTTCTAAATATTTAATACTTCTCAAAACATACTCCTTAAAACTAAATTTTATCTTCTTTTCTTACTTTACTTCTTCACTTTTCAAAATACTTATTACTTCTCAAAACATACTCCTTAAAACTAAATTTTATCTTCTTTTCTTACTTTACTTCTTCACTTTTCTAAATACTTAATACTTTTTTTAACATACTAATTAAAACTGAAACTCTATCTTCTTTTCTTACTTTACTTCTTCACTTTTCAAAATACTTATAACTTCTCAAAGCATACTCCTTAAAACTTAAACTCTACCTTCTCTTCTTACTTTACTTCTTCACTTTTCTAAATACTAAGTACTTCTCAAAGCATACTCCTTTAAACTAAACTCTATCTTCTTTTCTTACTTTACTTCTTCACTTTTCTAAATACTTAATACTTCTCAAAGCATACTCCTTAAAACTAAATTTTATCTTCTTTTCTTACTTTACTTCTTCACTTTTCAAAATACTTATTACTTCTCAAAACATACTCCTTAAAACTAAATTTTATCTTCTTTTCTTACTTTACTTCTTCACTTTTCTAAATACTTAATACTTCTCAAAGCATACTCCTTTAAACTGAAACTCTATCTTCTTTTCTTACTTTACTTCTTCACTTTTCAAAATACTTATAACTTCTCAAAGCATACTCCTTTAAACTGAAACTCTACCTTCTCTTCTTACTTTACTTCTTCACTTTTCTAAATACTAAGTACTTCTCAAAGCATACTCCTTTAAACTGAAACTCTATCTTCTTTTCTTACTTTACTTCTTCACTTTTCTAAATACTTAATACTTCTCAAAACATACTCCTTAAAACTAAATTTTATCTTCTTTTCTTACTTTACTTCTTCACTTTTCAAAATACTTATTACTTCTCAAAACATACTCCTTAAAACTAAATTTTATCTTCTTTTCTTACTTTACTTCTTCACTTTTCTAAATACTTAATACTTCTCAAAGCATACTCCTTTAAACTGAAACTCTATCTTCTTTTCTTACTTTACTTCTTCACTTTTCTAAATACTTATAACTTCTCAAAACATACTCCTAAAAACTAAATTTTATCTTCTTTTCTTACTTTACTTCTGCACTTTTCTAAATACTTAATACTTCTCAAAGCATACTCCTTTAAACTGAAACTCTATCTTCTTTTCTTACTTTACTTCTTCACTTTTCTAAATACTTAATACTTCTCAAAACATACTCCTTAAAACTGAAACTCTATCTTCTTTTCTTACTTTACTTCTTCACTTTTCTAAATACTTAATACTTCTCAAAGCATACTCCTTTAAACTGAAACTCTATCTTCTTTTCTTACTTTACTTCTTCACTTTTCTAAATACTTAATACTTCTCAAAACATACTCCTTAAAACTAAATTTTATCTTCTTTTCTTACTTTACTTCTTCACTTTTCTAAATACTTATTACTTCTCAAAACATACTCCTTAAAACTGAAACTCTATCTTCTTTTCTTACTTTACTTCTTCACTTTTCTAAATACTTATTACTTCTCAAAACATACTCCTAAAAACTAAATTTTATCTTCTTTTCTTACCTTACTTCTTCACTTTTCTAAATACTTAATACTTCTCAAAGCATACTCCTTTAAACTGAAACTCTACCTTCTCTTCTTACTTTACTTCTTCACTTTTCTAAATACTTATTACTTCTCAAAACATACTCCTTAAAACTAAATTTTATCTTCTTTTCTTACTTTACTTCTTCACTTTTCTAAATACTTAATACTTCTCAAAGCATACTCCTTTAAACTGAAACTCTATCTTCTTTTCTTACTTTACTTCTGCACTTTTCTAAATACTTAATACTTCTCAAAACATACTCCTTAAAACTGAAACTCTATCTTCTTTTCTTACTTTACTTCTTCACTTTTCTAAATACTTATTACTTCTCAAAACATACTCCTTAAAACTTAAACTCTATCTTCTTTTCTTACTTTACTTCTTCACTTTTCTAAATACTTATTACTTTTTTTAACATACTAATTAAAACTGAAACTCTACCTTCTCTTCTTACTTTACTTCTTCACTTTTCTAAATACTTAATACTTCTCAAAACATACTCCTTAAAACTGAAACTCTATCTTCTTTTCTTACTTTACTTCTTCACTTTTCTAAATACTTATTACTTCTCAAAACATACTCCTAAAAACTAAATTTTATCTTCTTTTCTTACTTTACTTCTTCACTTTTCTAAATACTAAGTACTTCTCAAAGCATACTCCTTAAAACTGAAACTCTATCTTCTTTTCTTACTTTACTTCTTCACTTTTCTAAATACTTAATACTTCTCAAAACATACTCCTTAAAACTAAATTTTATCTTCTTTTCTTACTTTACTTCTTCACTTTTCAAAATACTTATTACTTCTCAAAACATACTCCTTAAAACTAAATTTTATCTTCTTTTCTTACTTTACTTCTTCACTTTTCTAAATACTTAATACTTCTCAAAACATACTCCTTTAAACTGAAACTCTATCTTCTTTTCTTACTTTACTTCTTCACTTTTCTAAATACTTAATACTTCTCAAAGCATACTCCTTTAAACTGAAACTCTACCTTCTCTTCTTACTTTACTTCTTCACTTTTCTAAATACTTAATACTTCTCAAAGCATACTCCTTTAAACTGAAACTCTATCTTCTTTTCTTACTTTACTTCTTCACTTTTCTAAATACTTAATACTTCTCAAAACATACTCCTTAAAACTAAATTTTATCTTCTTTTATTACTTTACTTCTTCACTTTTCTAAATACTTATTACTTCTCAAAACATACTCTTTAAAACTGAAACTCTACCTTCTCTTCTTACTTTACTTCTTCACTTTTCTAAATACTTAATACTTCTCAAAGCATACTCCTTTAAACTGAAACTCTATCTTCTCTTCTTACTCTACTTCTTCACTTTTCTAAATACTTAATACTTCTCAAAGCATACTCCTTTAAACTGAAACTCTATCTTCTTTTCTTACTTTAATTCACTTTTCTAAATACTTAATACTTCTCAAAGCATACTCCTTTAAACTGAAACTCTACCTTCTCTTCTTACTTTACTTCTTCACTTTTCTAAATACTTAATACTTCTCAAAGCATACTCCTTTAAACTGAAACTCTATCTTCTTTTCTTACTTTACTTCTTCACTTTTCTAAATACTTAATACTTCTCAAAGCATACTCCTTAAAACTAAACTCTATCTTCTTTTCTTACTTTACTTCTTCACTTTTCTAAATACTTATTACTTCTCAAAACATACTCTTTAAAACTGAAACTCTATCTTCTTTTCTTACTTTACTTCTTCACTTTTCTAAATACTTAATACTTCTCAAAGCATACTCCTTTAAACTGAAACTCTACCTTCTCTTCTTACTTTACTTCTTCACTTTTCTAAATACTTAATACTTCTCAAAGCATACTCCTTAAAACTGAAACTCTATCTTCTTTTCTTACTTTAATTCACTTTTCTAAATACTTAATACTTCTCAAAGCATACTCCTTAAAACTAAATTTTATCTTCTTTTCTTACTTTACTTCTTCACTTTTCTAAATACTTAATACTTCTCAAAGCATACTCCTTTAAACTGAAACTCTATCTTCTTTTCTTACTTTACTTCTGCACTTTTCTAAATACTTAATACTTCTCAAAACATACTCCTTAAAACTGAAACTCTATCTTCTTTTCTTACTTTACTTCTTCACTTTTCTAAATACTTATTACTTCTCAAAACATACTCCTTAAAACTTAAACTCTATCTTCTTTTCTTACTTTACTTCTTCACTTTTCTAAATACTTATTACTTTTTTTAACATACTAATTAAAACTGAAACTCTACCTTCTCTTCTTACTTTACTTCTTCACTTTTCTAAATACTAAGTACTTCTCAAAGCATACTCCTTTAAACTGAAACTCTATCTTCTTTTCTTACTTTACTTCTTCACTTTTCTAAATACTTAATACTTCTCAAAGCATACTCCTAAAAACTAAATTTTATCTTCTTTTCTTACTTTACTTCTTCACTTTTCTAAATACTAAGTACTTCTCAAAGCATACTCCTTAAAACTAAATTTTATCTTCTTTTCTTACTTTACTTCTTCACTTTTCTAAATACTTAATACTTTTTTTAACATACTAATTAAAACTGAAACTCTATCTTCTTTTCTTACTTTACTTCTGCACTTTTCTAAATACTTAATACTTCTCAAAACATACTCCTTAAAACTGAAACTCTATCTTCTTTTCTTACTTTACTTCTTCACTTTTCTAAATACTTATTACTTCTCAAAACATACTCCTTAAAACTTAAACTCTATCTTCTTTTCTTACTTTACTTCTTCACTTTTCTAAATACTTATTACTTTTTTTAACATACTAATTAAAACTGAAACTCTACCTTCTCTTCTTACTTTACTTCTTCACTTTTCTAAATACTAAGTACTTCTCAAAGCATACTCCTTTAAACTGAAACTCTATCTTCTTTTCTTACTTTACTTCTTCACTTTTCTAAATACTTAATACTTCTCAAAGCATACTCCTTAAAACTAAATTTTATCTTCTTTTCTTACTTTACTTCTTCACTTTTCAAAATACTTATTACTTCTCAAAACATACTCCTTAAAACTAAATTTTATCTTCTTTTCTTACTTTACTTCTTCACTTTTCTAAATACTTAATACTTTTTTTAACATACTAATTAAAACTGAAACTCTATCTTCTTTTCTTACTTTACTTCTTCACTTTTCTAAATACTTAATACTTCTCAAAGCATACTCCTTTAAACTGAAACTCTATCTTCTTTTCTTACTTTACTTCTTCACTTTTCAAAATACTTATAACTTCTCAAAGCATACTCCTTTAAACTGAAACTCTACCTTCTCTTCTTACTTTACTTCTTCACTTTTCTAAATACTAAGTACTTCTCAAAACATACTCCTTAAAACTAAATTTTATCTTCTTTTATTACTTTACTTCTTCACTTTTCTAAATACTTATTACTTCTCAAAACATACTCTTTAAAACTGAAACTCTACCTTCTCTTCTTACTTTACTTCTTCACTTTTCTAAATACTTAATACTTCTCAAAGCATACTCCTTTAAACTGAAACTCTATCTTCTCTTCTTACTCTACTTCTTCACTTTTCTAAATACTTAATACTTCTCAAAGCATACTCCTTTAAACTGAAACTCTATCTTCTTTTCTTACTTTAATTCACTTTTCTAAATACTTAATACTTCTCAAAACATACTCCTTAAAACTGAAACTCTATCTTCTTTTCTTACTTTACTTCTTCACTTTTCTAAATACTTATTACTTCTCAAAACATACTCCTTAAAACTTAAACTCTATCTTCTTTTCTTACTTTACTTCTTCACTTTTCTAAATACTTAATACTTCTCAAAGCATACTCCTAAAAACTAAATTTTATCTTCTTTTCTTACTTTACTTCTTCACTTTTCTAAATACTAAGTACTTCTCAAAGCATACTCCTTAAAACTAAATTTTATCTTCTTTTCTTACTTTACTTCTTCACTTTTCTAAATACTTAATACTTTTTTTAACATACTAATTAAAACTGAAACTCTATCTTCTTTTCTTACTTTACTTCTGCACTTTTCTAAATACTTAATACTTCTCAAAACATACTCCTTAAAACTGAAACTCTATCTTCTTTTCTTACTTTACTTCTTCACTTTTCTAAATACTTATTACTTCTCAAAACATACTCCTTAAAACTTAAACTCTATCTTCTTTTCTTACTTTACTTCTTCACTTTTCTAAATACTTATTACTTTTTTTAACATACTAATTAAAACTGAAACTCTACCTTCTCTTCTTACTTTACTTCTTCACTTTTCTAAATACTAAGTACTTCTCAAAGCATACTCCTTTAAACTGAAACTCTATCTTCTTTTCTTACTTTACTTCTTCACTTTTCTAAATACTTAATACTTCTCAAAACATACTCCTTAAAACTAAACTCTATCTTCTTTTCTTACTTTACTTCTTCACTTTTCTAAATACTTATTACTTCTCAAAACATACTCTTTAAAACTGAAACTCTATCTTCTTTTCTTACTTTACTTCTTCACTTTTCTAAATACTTAATACTTCTCAAAGCATACTCCTTTAAACTGAAACTCTACCTTCTCTTCTTACTTTACTTCTTCACTTTTCTAAATACTTAATACTTCTCAAAGCATACTCCTTAAAACTGAAACTCTATCTTCTTTTCTTACTTTACTTCTTCACTTTTCTAAATACTTAATACTTCTCAAAACATACTCCTTAAAACTAAATTTTATCTTCTTTTATTACTTTACTTCTTCACTTTTCTAAATACTTAATACTTCTCAAAGCATACTCCTTTAAACTGAAACTCTATCTTCTTTTCTTACTTTACTTCTTCACTTTTCTAAATACTTAATACTTCTCAAAGCATACTCCTTTAAACTGAAACTCTATCTTCTTTTCTTACTTTACTTCTTCACTTTTCTAATTACTAAGTACTTTTTTTAACATACTAATTAAAACTGAAACTCTACCTTCTCTTCTTACTTTACTTCTTCACTTTTCTAAATACTTAATACTTCTCAAAGCATACTCCTTTAAACTGAAACTCTATCTTCTCTTCTTACTCTACTTCTTCACTTTTCTAAATACTTAATACTTCTCAAAGCATACTCCTTTAAACTGAAACTCTATCTTCTTTTCTTACTTTACTTCTTCACTTTTCTAAATACTTAATACTTCTCAAAGCATACTCCTTTAAACTGAAACTCTATCTTCTTTTCTTACTTTACTTCTTCACTTTTCTAAATACTTAATACTTCTCAAAACATACTCTTTAAAACTGAAACTCTACCTTCTCTTCTTACTTTACTTCTTCACTTTTCTAAATACTTAATACTTCTCAAAGCATACTCCTTTAAACTGAAACTCTATCTTCTCTTCTTACTCTACTTCTTCACTTTTCTAAATACTTAATACTTCTCAAAGCATACTCCTTTAAACTGAAACTCTATCTTCTTTTCTTACTTTAATTCACTTTTCTAAATACTTAATACTTCTCAAAACATACTCCTTAAAACTGAAACTCTACCTTCTCTTCTTACTTTACTTCTTCACTTTTCTAAATACTTAATACTTCTCAAAGCATACTCCTTTAAACTGAAACTCTATCTTCTTTTCTTACTTTAATTCACTTTTCTAAATACTTAATACTTCTCAAAGCATACTCCTTTAAACTGAAACTCTATCTTCTTTTCTTACTTTACTTCTTCACTTTTCTAAATACTTATTACTTCTCAAAACATACTCCTTAAAACTTAAACTCTATCTTCTTTTCTTACTTTACTTCTTCACTTTTCTAAATACTTATTACTTTTTTTAACATACTAATTAAAACTGAAACTCTACCTTCTCTTCTTACTTTACTTCTTCACTTTTCTAAATACTAAGTACTTCTCAAAGCATACTCCTTTAAACTGAAACTCTATCTTCTTTTCTTACTTTACTTCTTCACTTTTCTAAATACTTAATACTTCTCAAAGCATACTCCTAAAAACTAAATTTTATCTTCTTTTCTTACTTTACTTCTTCACTTTTCTAAATACTAAGTACTTCTCAAAGCATACTCCTTAAAACTAAATTTTATCTTCTTTTCTTACTTTACTTCTTCACTTTTCTAAATACTTAATACTTTTTTTAACATACTAATTAAAACTGAAACTCTATCTTCTTTTCTTACTTTACTTCTGCACTTTTCTAAATACTTAATACTTCTCAAAACATACTCCTTAAAACTGAAACTCTATCTTCTTTTCTTACTTTACTTCTTCACTTTTCTAAATACTTATTACTTCTCAAAACATACTCCTTAAAACTTAAACTCTATCTTCTTTTCTTACTTTACTTCTTCACTTTTCTAAATACTTATTACTTTTTTTAACATACTAATTAAAACTGAAACTCTACCTTCTCTTCTTACTTTACTTCTTCACTTTTCTAAATACTAAGTACTTCTCAAAGCATACTCCTTTAAACTGAAACTCTATCTTCTTTTCTTACTTTACTTCTTCACTTTTCTAAATACTTAATACTTCTCAAAGCATACTCCTAAAAACTAAATTTTATCTTCTTTTCTTACTTTACTTCTTCACTTTTCTAAATACTAAGTACTTCTCAAAACATACTCTTTAAAACTGAAACTCTATCTTCTTTTCTTACTTTACTTCTTCACTTTTCTAAATACTTAATACTTCTCAAAGCATACTCCTTTAAACTGAAACTCTACCTTCTCTTCTTACTTTACTTCTTCACTTTTCTAAATACTTAATACTTCTCAAAGCATACTCCTTAAAACTGAAACTCTATCTTCTTTTCTTACTTTACTTCTTCACTTTTCTAAATACTTAATACTTCTCAAAACATACTCCTTAAAACTAAATTTTATCTTCTTTTATTACTTTACTTCTTCACTTTTCTAAATACTTAATACTTCTCAAAGCATACTCCTTTAAACTGAAACTCTATCTTCTTTTCTTACTTTACTTCTTCACTTTTCTAAATACTTAATACTTCTCAAAGCATACTCCTTTAAACTGAAACTCTATCTTCTTTTCTTACTTTACTTCTTCACTTTTCTAATTACTAAGTACTTTTTTTAACATACTAATTAAAACTGAAACTCTACCTTCTCTTCTTACTTTACTTCTTCACTTTTCTAAATACTTAATACTTCTCAAAGCATACTCCTTTAAACTGAAACTCTATCTTCTCTTCTTACTCTACTTCTTCACTTTTCTAAATACTTAATACTTCTCAAAACATACTCCTTTAAACTGAAACTCTATCTTCTTTTCTTACTTTACTTCTTCACTTTTCTAAATACTTAATACTTCTCAAAGCATACTCCTTTAAACTGAAACTCTATCTTCTTTTCTTACTTTACTTCTTCACTTTTCTAAATACTTAATACTTCTCAAAACATACTCTTTAAAACTGAAACTCTACCTTCTCTTCTTACTTTACTTCTTCACTTTTCTAAATACTTAATACTTCTCAAAGCATACTCCTTTAAACTGAAACTCTATCTTCTCTTCTTACTCTACTTCTTCACTTTTCTAAATACTTAATACTTCTCAAAGCATACTCCTTTAAACTGAAACTCTATCTTCTTTTCTTACTTTAATTCACTTTTCTAAATACTTAATACTTCTCAAAACATACTCCTTAAAACTGAAACTCTACCTTCTCTTCTTACTTTACTTCTTCACTTTTCTAAATACTTAATACTTCTCAAAGCATACTCCTTTAAACTGAAACTCTATCTTCTTTTCTTACTTTACTTCTTCACTTTTCTAAATACTTAATACTTCTCAAAACATACTCCTTAAAACTAAACTCTATCTTCTTTTCTTACTTTACTTCTTCACTTTTCTAAATACTTATTACTTCTCAAAACATACTCTTTAAAACTGAAACTCTATCTTCTTTTCTTACTTTACTTCTTCACTTTTCTAAATACTTAATACTTCTCAAAGCATACTCCTTTAAACTGAAACTCTACCTTCTCTTCTTACTTTACTTCTTCACTTTTCTAAATACTTAATACTTCTCAAAGCATACTCCTTTAAACTGAAACTCTATCTTCTCTTCTTACTCTACTTCTTCACTTTTCTAAATACTTAATACTTCTCAAAGCATACTCCTTTAAACTGAAACTCTATCTTCTTTTCTTACTTTAATTCACTTTTCTAAATACTTAATACTTCTCAAAGCATACTCCTTTAAACTGAAACTTTACCTTCTCTTCTTACTTTACTTCTTCACTTTTCTAAATACTTAATACTTCTCAAAGCATACTCCTTTAAACTGAAACTCTATCTTCTTTTCTTACTTTACTTCTTCACTTTTCTAAATACTTAATACTTCTCAAAGCATACTCCTTTAAACTGAAACTCTACCTTCTCTTCTTACTTTACTTCTTCACTTTTCTAAATACTTATTACTTCTCAAAACATACTCCTTAAAACTAAATTTTATCTTCTTTTCATACTTTACTTCTTCACTTTTCTAAATACTTAATACTTCTCAAAGCATACTCCTTAAAACTGAAACTCTATCTTCTTTTCTTACTTTACTTCTTCACTTTTCTAAATACTTATAACTTCTCAAAACATACTCCTTAAAACTAAATTTTATCTTCTTTTCTTACTTTACTTCTTCACTTTTCTAAATACTTAATACTTCTCAAAGCATACTCCTTTAAACTGAAACTCTATCTTCTTTTCTTACTTTAATTCACTTTTCTAAATACTTAATACTTCTCAAAGCATACTCCTTTAAACTGAAACTTTACCTTCTCTTCTTACTTTACTTCTTCACTTTTCTAAATACTTAATACTTCTCAAAGCATACTCCTTTAAACTGAAACTCTATCTTCTTTTCTTACTTTACTTCTTCACTTTTCTAAATACTTAATACTTTTTTTAACATACTAATTAAAACTGAAACTCTATCTTCTTTTCTTACTTTACTTCTGCACTTTTCTAAATACTTAATACTTCTCAAAACATACTCCTTAAAACTGAAACTCTATCTTCTTTTCTTACTTTACTTCTTCACTTTTCTAAATACTTATTACTTCTCAAAACATACTCCTTAAAACTGAAACTCTATCTTCTTTTCTTACTTTACTTCTTCACTTTTCTAAATACTTATAACTTCTCAAAACATACTCCTTAAAACTAAATTTTATCTTCTTTTCTTACTTTACTTCTTCACTTTTCTAAATACTTAATACTTCTCAAAGCATACTCCTTTAAACTGAAACTCTATCTTCTTTTCTTACTTTACTTCTTCACTTTTCTAAATACTTAATACTTCTCAAAGCATACTCCTTTAAACTGAAACTCTACCTTCTCTTCTTACTTTACTTCTTCACTTTTCTAAATACTTAATACTTCTCAAAACATACTCCTTAAAACTGAAACTCTATCTTCTTTTCTTACTTTACTTCTTCACTTTTCTAAATACTTATTACTTCTCAAAACATACTCCTTAAAACTGAAACTCTATCTTCTTTTCTTACTTTACTTCTTCACTTTTCTAAATACTTAATACTTCTCAAAGCATACTCCTTAAAACTAAATTTTATCTTCTTTTCTTACTTTACTTCTTCACTTTTCTAAATACTTATAACTTCTCAAAACATACTCCTTAAAACTGAAACTCTATCTTCTCTTCTTACTTTACTTCTTCACTTTTCTAAATACTTAATACTTCTCAAAGCATACTCCTTTAAACTGAAACTCTATCTTCTTTTCTTACTTTACTTCTTCACTTTTCTAAATACTTAATACTTCTCAAAGCATACTCCTTTAAACTGAAACTCTACCTTCTCTTCTTACTTTACTTCTTCACTTTTCTAAATACTTAATACTTCTCAAAACATACTCCTTAAAACTGAAACTCTATCTTCTTTTCTTACTTTACTTCTTCACTTTTCTAAATACTTAATACTTCTCAAAGCATACTCCTTAAAACTAAATTTTATCTTCTTTTCTTACTTTACTTCTTCACTTTTCTAAATACTTATAACTTCTCAAAACATACTCCTTAAAACTGAAACTCTATCTTCTTTTCTTACTTTACTTCTTCACTTTTCTAAATACTTATTACTTCTCAAAACATACTCCTAAAAACTAAATTTTATCTTCTTTTCTTACTTTACTTCTTCACTTTTCTAAATACTTAATACTTCTCAAAGCATACTCCTTTAAACTGAAACTCTATCTTCTTTTCTTACTTTACTTCTTCACTTTTCTAAATACTTAATACTTCTCAAAGCATACTCCTTAAAACTGAAACTCTATCTTCTTTTCTTACTTTACTTCTTCACTTTTCTAAATACTTATTACTTCTCAAAACATACTCCTTAAAACTAAATTTTATCTTCTTTTCATACTTTACTTCTTCACTTTTCTAAATACTTAATACTTCTCAAAGCATACTCCTTTAAACTGAAACTCTACCTTCTTTTCTTACTTTACTTCTTCACTTTTCTAAATACTAAGTACTTCTCAAAGCATACTCCTTTAAACTGAAACTCTATCTTCTTTTCTTACTTTACTTCTTCACTTTTCTAAATACTTATTACTTCTCAAAACATACTCCTTAAAACTAAATTTTATCTTCTTTTCATACTTTACTTCTTCACTTTTCTAAATACTTAATACTTCTCAAAACATACTCCTTTAAACTGAAACTCTATCTTCTTTTCTTACTTTACTTCTTCACTTTTCTAAATACTTAATACTTCTCAAAGCATACTCCTTAAAACTAAATTTTATCTTCTTTTCATACTTTACTTCTTCACTTTTCTAAATACTTAATACTTCTCAAAGCATACTCCTTTAAACTGAAACTCTACCTTCTTTTCTTACTTTACTTCTTCACTTTTCTAAATACTAAGTACTTCTCAAAGCATACTCCTTTAAACTGAAACTCTATCTTCTTTTCTTACTTTACTTCTTCACTTTTCTAAATACTTAATACTTCTCAAAACATACTCCTTAAAACTAAATTTTATCTTCTTTTCTTACTTTACTTCTTCACTTTTCAAAATACTTATTACTTCTCAAAACATACTCATTAAAACTAAATTTTATCTTCTTTTCTTACTTTACTTCTTCACTTTTCTAAATACTTAATACTTCTCAAAGCATACTCCTTTAAACTGAAACTCTATCTTCTTTTCTTACTTTACTTCTTCACTTTTCTAAATACTTAATACTTCTCAAAGCATACTCCTTAAAACTGAAACTCTATCTTCTTTTCTTACTTTACTTCTTCACTTTTCTAAATACTTATTACTTCTCAAAACATACTCCTTAAAACTAAATTTCATCTTCTTTTCATACTTTACTTCTTCACTTTTCTAAATACTTAATACTTCTCAAAGCATACTCCTTTAAACTGAAACTCTACCTTCTTTTCTTACTTTACTTCTTCACTTTTCTAAATACTTATTACTTCTCAAAGCATACTCCTAAAAACTAAATTTTATCTTCTTTTCATACTTTACTTCTTCACTTTTCTAAATACTTAATACTTCTCAAAACATACTCCTTTAAACTGAAACTCTATCTTCTTTTCTTACTTTACTTCTTCACTTTTCTAAATACTTAATACTTCTCAAAGCATACTCCTTAAAACTGAAACTCTATCTTCTTTTCTTACTTTACTTCTTCACTTTTCTAAATACTTATTACTTCTCAAAACATACTCCTTAAAACTAAATTTTATCTTCTTTTCATACTTTACTTCTTCACTTTTCTAAATACTTAATACTTCTCAAAGCATACTCCTTTAAACTGAAACTCTACCTTCTTTTCTTACTTTACTTCTTCACTTTTCTAAATACTAAGTACTTCTCAAAGCATACTCCTTTAAACTGAAACTCTATCTTCTTTTCTTACTTTACTTCTGCACTTTTCTAAATACTTAATACTTCTCAAAGCATACTCCTTAAAACTGAAACTCTATCTTCTTTTCTTACTTTACTTCTTCACTTTTCTAAATACTTAATACTTCTCAAAGCATACTCCTTAAAACTAAATTTTATCTTCTTTTCATACTTTACTTCTTCACTTTTCTAAATACTTAATACTTCTCAAAACATACTCCTTTAAACTGAAACTCTATCTTCTTTTCTTACTTTACTTCTTCACTTTTCTAAATACTTAATACTTCTCAAAGCATACTCCTTTAAACTGAAACTCTATCTTCTTTTCTTACTTTACTTCTTCACTTTTCTAAATACTTATAACTTCTCAAAACATACTCCTAAAAACTAAATTTTATCTTCTTTTCTTACTTTACTTCTTCACTTTTCTAAATACTTATTACTTCTCAAAACATACTCCTTAAAACTGAAACTCTATCTTCTTTTCTTACTTTACTTCTTCACTTTTCTAAATACTTAATACTTCTCAAAGCATACTCCTTAAAACTGAAACTCTATCTTCTTTTCTTACTTTAATTCTTCACTTTTCTAAATACTTATTACTTCTCAAAACATACTCCTTAAAACTAAATTTTATCTTCTTTTCATACTTTACTTCTTAACTTTTCTAAATACTTAATACTTCTCAAAGCATACTCCTTTAAACTGAAACTCTATCTTCTTTTCTTACTTTACTTCTTCACTTTTCTAAATACTAAGTACTTCTCAAAGCATACTCCTTAAAACTGAAACTCTATCTTCTTTTCTTACTTTACTTCTTCACTTTTCTAAATACTTATTACTTCTCAAAACATACTCCTTAAAACTAAATTTTATCTTCTTTTCATACTTTACTTCTTCACTTTTCTAAATACTTAATACTTCTCAAAGCATACTCCTTTAAACTGAAACTCTACCTTCTTTTCTTACTTTACTTCTTCACTTTTCTAAATACTAAGTACTTCTCAAAGCATACTCCTTTAAACTGAAACTCTATCTTCTTTTCTTACTTTACTTCTTCACTTTTCAAAATACTTATTACTTCTCAAAACATACTCCTTAAAACTAAATTTTATCTTCTTTTCTTACTTTACTTCTTCACTTTTCTAAATACTTAATACTTCTCAAAGCATACTCCTTTAAACTGAAACTCTATCTTCTTTTCTTACTTTACTTCTTCACTTTTCTAAATACTTAATACTTCTCAAAGCATACTCCTTTAAACTGAAACTCTATCTTCTTTTCTTACTTTACTTCTTCACTTTTCAAAATACTTATTACTTCTCAAAACATACTCCTTAAAACTAAATTTTATCTTCTTTTCTTACTTTACTTCTTCACTTTTCTAAATACTTAATACTTCTCAAAGCATACTCCTTTAAACTGAAACTCTACCTTCTTTTCTTACTTTACTTCTTCACTTTTCTAAATACTAAGTACTTCTCAAAGCATACTCCTTTAAACTGAAACTCTATCTTCTTTTCTTACTTTACTTCTTCACTTTTCTAAATACTTATTACTTCTCAAAACATACTCCTTAAAACTAAATTTTATCTTCTTTTCTTACTTTACTTCTTCACTTTTCTAAATACTTAATACTTCTCAAAGCATACTCCTTTAAACTGAAACTCTATCTTCTTTTCTTACTTTACTTCTTCACTTTTCTAAATACTTATTACTTCTCAAAACATACTCCTTAAAACTTAAACTCTATCTTCTTTTCTTACTTTACTTCTTCACTTTTCTAAATACTTAATACTTCTCAAAGCATACTCCTTTAAACTGAAACTCTACCTTCTCTTCTTACTTTACTTCTTCACTTTTCTAAATACTTATTACTTCTCAAAGCATACTCCTTAAAACTGAAACTCTATCTTCATTTCTTACTTTACTTCTGCACTTTTCTAAATACTTATAACTTCTCAAAACATACTCCTAAAAACTAAATTTTATCTTCTTTTCTTACTTTACTTCTTCACTTTTCTAAATACTTATTACTTCTCAAAACATACTCCTTAAAACTGAAACTCTATCTTCTTTTCTTACTTTACTTCTTCACTTTTCTAAATACTTATAACTTCTCAAAACATACTCCTAAAAACTAAATTTTATCTTCTTTTCATACTTTACTTCTTCACTTTTCTAAATACTTAATACTTCTCAAAGCATACTCCTTTAAACTGAAACTCTACCTTCTTTTCTTACTTTACTTCTTCACTTTTCTAAATACTTATTACTTCTCAAAACATACTCCTTTAAACTGAAACTCTATCTTCTTTTCTTACTTTACTTCTTCACTTTTCTAAATACTTAATACTTCTCAAAACATACTCCTTAAAACTAAATTTTATCTTCTTTTCTTACTTTACTTCTTCACTTTTCTAAATACTTAATACTTCTCAAAGCATACTCCTTAAAACTGAAACTCTATCTTCTTTTCTTACTTTACTTCTTCACTTTTCTAAATACTTATTACTTCTCAAAACATACTCCTTAAAACTTAAACTCTATCTTCTTTTCTTACTTTACTTCTTCACTTTTCTAAATACTTAATACTTCTCAAAGCATACTCCTTTAAACTGAAACTCTACATTCTCTTCTTACTTTACTTCTTCACTTTTCTAAATACTTATTACTTCTCAAAGCATACTCCTTAAAACTGAAACTCTATCTTCTTTTCTTACTTTACTTCTTCACTTTTCTAAATACTTAATACTTCTCAAAGCATACTCCTTTAAACTGAAACTCTACCTTCTCTTCTTACTTTACTTCTTCACTTTTCTAAATACTAAGTACTTCTCAAAGCATACTCCTTTAAACTGAAACTCTATCTTCTTTTCTTACTTTACTTCTTCACTTTTCAAAATACTTATTACTTCTCAAAACATACTCCTTAAAACTAAATTTTATCTTCTTTTCTTACTTTACTTCTTCACTTTTCTAAATACTTAATACTTCTCAAAGCATACTCCTTTAAACTGAAACTCTGCCTTCTCTTCTTACTTTACTTCTTCACTTTTCTAAATACTTATTACTTCTCAAAGCATACTCCTTAAAACTAAATTTTATCTTCTTTTCTTACTTTACTTCTTCACTTTTCTAAATACTTATTACTTCTCAAAACATACTCCTTAAAACTAAATTTTATCTTCTTTTCATACTTTACTTCTTCACTTTTCTAAATACTTAATACTTCTCAAAGCATACTCCTTTAAACTGAAACTCTACCTTCTCTTCTTACTTTACTTCTTCACTTTTCTAAATACTTATTACTTCTCAAAGCATACTCCTTTAAACTGAAACTCTACCTTCTTTTCTTACTTTACTTCTTCACTTTTCTAAATACTTAATACTTCTCAAAGCATACTCCTTAAAACTGAAACTCTATCTTCTTTTCTTACTTTACTTCTTCACTTTTCTAAATACTTATAACTTCTCAAAACATACTCCTAAAAACTAAATTTTATCTTCTTTTCTTACTTTACTTCTTCACTTTTCTAAATACTTATTACTTCTCAAAACATACTCCTTAAAACTGAAACTCTATCTTCTTTTCTTACTTTACTTCTTCACTTTTCTAAATACTTAATACTTCTCAAAGCATACTCCTTAAAACTGAAACTCTATCTTCTTTTCTTACTTTACTTCTTCACTTTTCTAAATACTTATTACTTCTCAAAACATACTCCTTAAAACTAAATTTTATCTTCTTTTCATACTTTACTTCTTCACTTTTCTAAATACTTAATACTTCTCAAAGCATACTCCTTTAAACTGAAACTCTACCTTCTTTTCTTACTTTACTTCTTCACTTTTCTAAATACTAAGTACTTCTCAAAGCATACTCCTTTAAACTGAAACTCTATCTTCTTTTCTTACTTTACTTCTTCACTTTTCAAAATACTTATTACTTCTCAAAACATACTCCTTAAAACTAAATTTTATCTTCTTTTCTTACTTTACTTCTTCACTTTTCTAAATACTTAATACTTCTCAAAGCATACTCCTTTAAACTGAAACTCTATCTTCTTTTCTTACTTTACTTCTTCACTTTTCTAAATACTTAATACTTCTCAAAGCATACTCCTTTAAACTGAAACTCTATCTTCTTTTCTTACTTTGTTTCTTCACTTTTCTAAATACTTATAACTTCTCAAAACATACTCCTTAAAACTGAAACTCTATCTTCTTTTCTTACTTTACTTCTTCACTTTTCTAAATACTTATAACTTCTCAAAACATACTCCTAAAAACTAAATTTTATCTTCTTTTCATACTTTACTTCTTCACTTTTCTAAATACTTAATACTTCTCAAAACATACTCCTTTAAACTGAAACTCTATCTTCTTTTCTTACTTTACTTCTTCACTTTTCTAAATACTTAATACTTCTCAAAGCATACTCCTTAAAACTGAAACTCTATCTTCTTTTCTTACTTTACTTCTTCACTTTTCTAAATACTTATTACTTCTCAAAACATACTCCTTAAAACTAAATTTTATCTTCTTTTCATACTTTACTTCTTCACTTTTCTAAATACTTAATACTTCTCAAAGCATACTCCTTTAAACTGAAACTCTACCTTCTTTTCTTACTTTACTTCTTCACTTTTCTAAATACTAAGTACTTCTCAAAGCATACTCCTTTAAACTGAAACTCTATCTTCTTTTCTTACTTTACTTCTTCACTTTTCTAAATACTTAATACTTCTCAAAACATACTCCTTAAAACTAAATTTTATCTTCTTTTCTTACTTTACTTCTTCACTTTTCTAAATACTTAATACTTCTCAAAGCATACTCCTTAAAACTGAAACTCTATCTTCTTTTCTTACTTTACTTCTTCACTTTTCTAAATACTTATTACTTCTCAAAACATACTCCTTAAAACTTAAACTCTATCTTCTTTTCTTACTTTACTTCTTCACTTTTCTAAATACTTAATACTTCTCAAAGCATACTCCTTTAAACTGAAACTCTACCTTCTCTTCTTACTTTACTTCTTCACTTTTCTAAATACTTATTACTTCTCAAAGCATACTCCTTAAAACTGAAACTCTATCTTCTTTTCTTACTTTACTTCTGCACTTTTCTAAATACTTAATACTTCTCAAAGCATACTCCTTTAAACTGAAACTCTATCTTCTTTTCTTACTTTACTTCTTCACTTTTCTAAATACTTATAACTTCTCAAAACATACTCCTAAAAACTAAATTTTATCTTCTTTTCTTACTTTACTTCTTCACTTTTCTAAATACTTAATACTTCTCAAAGCATACTCCTTTAAACTGAAACTCTACCTTCTCTTCTTACTTTACTTCTTCACTTTTCTAAATACTTAATACTTCTCAAAGCATACTCCTTAAAACTAAATTTTATCTTCTTTTCTTACTTTACTTCTTCACTTTTCTAAATACTTATTACTTCTCAAAACATACTCCTTAAAACTAAATTTTATCTTCTTTTCTTACTTTACTTCTTCACTTTTCTAAATACTTAATACTTCTCAAAGCATACTCCTTTAAACTGAAACTCTACCTTCTCTTCTTACTTTACTTCTTCACTTTTCTAAATACTTATTACTTCTCAAAGCATACTCCTTTAAACTGAAACTCTACCTTCTTTTCTTACTTTACTTCTTCACTTTTCTAAATACTTAATACTTCTCAAAGCATACTCCTTAAAACTGAAACTCTATCTTCTTTTCTTACTTTACTTCTTCACTTTACTAAATACTTATAACTTCTCAAAACATACTCCTAAAAACTAAATTTTATCTTCTTTTCTTACTTTACTTCTTCACTTTTCTAAATACTTATTACTTCTCAAAACATACTCCTTAAAACTGAAACTCTATCTTCTTTTCTTACTTTACTTCTTCACTTTTCTAAATACTTAATACTTCTCAAAGCATACTCCTTAAAACTGAAACTCTATCTTCTTTTCTTACTTTACTTCTTCACTTTTCTAAATACTTATTACTTCTCAAAACATACTCCTTAAAACTAAATTTTATCTTCTTTTCATACTTTACTTCTTCACTTTTCTAAATACTTAATACTTCTCAAAGCATACTCCTTTAAACTGAAACTCTACCTTCTTTTCTTACTTTACTTCTTCACTTTTCTAAATACTAAGTACTTCTCAAAGCATACTCCTTTAAACTGAAACTCTATCTTCTTTTCTTACTTTACTTCTTCACTTTTCAAAATACTTATTACTTCTCAAAACATACTCCTTAAAACTAAATTTTATCTTCTTTTCTTACTTTACTTCTTCACTTTTCTAAATACTTAATACTTCTCAAAGCATACTCCTTTAAACTGAAACTCTATCTTCTTTTCTTACTTTACTTCTTCACTTTTCTAAATACTTATTACTTCTCAAAGCATACTCCTTTAAACTGAAACTCTATCTTCTTTTCTTACTTTACTTCTTCACTTTTCAAAATACTTATTACTTCTCAAAACATACTCCTTAAAACTAAATTTTATCTTCTTTTCTTACTTTACTTCTTCACTTTTCTAAATACTTAATACTTCTCAAAGCATACTCCTTTAAACTGAAACTCTACCTTCTTTTCTTACTTTACTTCTTCACTTTTCTAAATACTAAGTACTTCTCAAAGCATACTCCTTTAAACTGAAACTCTATCTTCTTTTCTTACTTTACTTCTTCACTTTTCAAAATACTTATTACTTCTCAAAACATACTCCTTAAAACTAAATTTTATCTTCTTTTCTTACTTTACTTCTTCACTTTTCTAAATACTTAATACTTCTCAAAGCATACTCCTTAAAACTGAAACTCTATCTTCTTTTCTTACTTTACTTCTGCACTTTTCTAAATACTTATTACTTCTCAAAACATACTCCTTAAAACTTAAACTCTATCTTCTTTTCTTACTTTACTTCTTCACTTTTCTAAATACTTAATACTTCTCAAAGCATACTCCTTTAAACTGAAACTCTACCTTCTCTTCTTACTTTACTTCTTCACTTTTCTAAATACTTATTACTTCTCAAAGCATACTCCTTAAAACTGAAACTCTATCTTCTTTTCTTACTTTACTTCTGCACTTTTCTAAATACTTATAACTTCTCAAAACATACTACTTAAAACTGAAATTCTATCTTCTTTTCTTACTTTACTTCTTCACTTTTTAAAATACTTATTACTTCTCAAAGCATACTCAATTAAACTGAAATTCTATCTTCTTTTCTTACTTTACTTATTCACTTTTCAAAATACTTATTACTTCTCAAAACATACTCCTAAAAACTAAATTTTATCTTCTTTTCATACTTTACTTCTTCACTTTTCTAAATACTTAATACTTCTCAAAGCATACTCCTTTAAACTGAAACTCTATCTTCATTTCTTACTTTACTTCTTCACTTTTCTAAATACTTAATACTTCTCAAAACATACTCCTTAAAACTAAATTTTATCTTCTTTTCTTACTTTACTTCTTCACTTTTCT
The DNA here is from genome assembly GCA_946699065.1 of Loxodes magnus. Taxonomy (NCBI): domain Eukaryota; phylum Ciliophora; class Karyorelictea; order Loxodida; family Loxodidae; genus Loxodes; species Loxodes magnus. The sequence continues at coordinate 98,749 of CAMPDV010001311.1, forward strand.
AAATACTTAATACTTCTCAAAGCATACTCCTTAAAACTGAAACTCTATCTTCTTTTCTTACTTTACTTCTTCACTTTTCTAAATACTTATTACTTCTCAAAACATACTCCTTAAAACTGAAACTCTATCTTCTTTTCTTACTTTACTTCTTCACTTTTCTAAATACTTAATACTTCTCAAAGCATACTCCTTTAAACTGAAACTCTACCTTCTCTTCTTACTTTACTTCTTCACTTTTCTAAATACTTATTACTTCTCAAAGCATACTCCTTAAAACTGAAACTCTATCTTCTTTTCTTACTTTACTTCTTCACTTTTCTAAATACTTAATACTTCTCAAAGCATACTCCTTTAAACTGAAACTCTACCTTCTCTTCTTACTTTACTTCTTCACTTTTCTAAATACTTATTACTTCTCAAAACATACTCCTTAAAACTGAAACTCTATCTTCTTTTCTTACTTTACTTCTTCACTTTTCTAAATACTTATAACTTCTCAAAACATACTCCTAAAAACTAAATTTTATCTTCTTTTCTTACTTTACTTCTTCACTTTTCTAAATACTTAATACTTCTCAAAGCATACTCCTTTAAACTGAAACTCTACCTTCTCTTCTTACTTTACTTCTTCACTTTTCTAAATACTTAATACTTCTCAAAGCATACTCCTTAAAACTAAATTTTATCTTCTTTTCTTACTTTACTTCTTCACTTTTCTAAATACTTATTACTTCTCAAAACATACTCCTTAAAACTAAATTTTATCTTCTTTTCATACTTTACTTCTTCACTTTTCTAAATACTTAATACTTCTCAAAGCATACTCCTTTAAACTGAAACTCTACCTTCTCTTCTTACTTTACTTCTTCACTTTTCTAAATACTTATTACTTCTCAAAGCATACTCCTTTAAACTGAAACTCTACCTTCTTTTCTTACTTTACTTCTTCACTTTTCTAAATACTTAATACTTCTCAAAGCATACTCCTTAAAACTGAAACTCTATCTTCTTTTCTTACTTTACTTCTTCACTTTTCTAAATACTTATAACTTCTCAAAACATACTCCTAAAAACTAAATTTTATCTTCTTTTCTTACTTTACTTCTTCACTTTTCTAAATACTTATTACTTCTCAAAACATACTCCTTAAAACTGAAACTCTACCTTCTTTTCTTACTTTACTTCTTCACTTTTCTAAATACTAAGTACTTCTCAAAGCATACTCCTTTAAACTGAAACTCTATCTTCTTTTCTTACTTTACTTCTTCACTTTTCTAAATACTAAGTACTTCTCAAAGCATACTCCTTTAAACTGAAACTCTATCTTCTTTTCTTACTTTACTTCTTCACTTTTCTAAATACTTATAACTTCTCAAAACATACTCCTAAAAACTAAATTTTATCTTCTTTTCTTACTTTACTTCTTCACTTTTCTAAATACTTATTACTTCTCAAAACATACTCCTTAAAACTGAAACTCTATCTTCTTTTCTTACTTTACTTCTTCACTTTTCTAAATACTTAATACTTCTCAAAGCATACTCCTTAAAACTAAATTTTATCTTCTTTTCATACTTTACTTCTTCACTTTTCTAAATACTTATTACTTCTCAAAACATACTCCTTAAAACTAAATTTTATCTTCTTTTCATACTTTACTTCTTCACTTTTCTAAATACTTAATACTTCTCAAAGCATACTCCTTTAAACTGAAACTCTACCTTCTTTTCTTACTTTACTTCTTCACTTTTCTAAATACTAAGTACTTCTCAAAGCATACTCCTTTAAACTGAAACTCTATCTTCTTTTCTTACTTTACTTCTTCACTTTTCAAAATACTTATTACTTCTCAAAACATACTCCTTAAAACTAAATTTTATCTTCTTTTCTTACTTTACTTCTTCACTTTTCTAAATACTTAATACTTCTCAAAGCATACTCCTTTAAACTGAAACTCTATCTTCTTTTCTTACTTTACTTCTTCACTTTTCTAAATACTTAATACTTCTCAAAGCATACTCCTTTAAAATGAAACTCTATCTTCTTTTCTTACTTTGTTTCTTCACTTTTCTAAATACTTATAACTTCTCAAAACATACTCCTTAAAACTGAAACTCTATCTTCTTTTCTTACTTTACTTCTTCACTTTTCTAAATACTTATAACTTCTCAAAACATACTCCTAAAAACTAAATTTTATCTTCTTTTCATACTTTACTTCTTCACTTTTCTAAATACTTAATACTTCTCAAAGCATACTCCTTTAAACTGAAACTCTATCTTCTTTTCTTACTTTACTTCTTCACTTTTCAAAATACTTATAACTTCTCAAAACATACTCCTAAAAACTAAATTTTATCTTCTTTTCTTACTTTACTTCTTCACTTTTCTAAATACTTATTACTTCTCAAAACATACTCCTTTAAACTGAAACTCTACCTTCTCTTCTTACTTTACTTCTTCACTTTTCTAAATACTTAATACTTCTCAAAGCATACTCCTTAAAACTGAAACTCTATCTTCTTTTCTTACTTTACTTCTTCACTTTTCTAAATACTTATAACTTCTCAAAACATACTCCTAAAAACTAAATTTTATCTTCTTTTCTTACTTTACTTCTTCACTTTTCTAAATACTTATTACTTCTCAAAACATACTCCTTAAAACTGAAACTCTATCTTCTTTTCTTACTTTACTTCTTCACTTTTCTAAATACTTAATACTTCTCAAAGCATACTCCTTAAAACTGAAACTCTATCTTCTTTTCTTACTTTACTTCTTCACTTTTCTAAATACTTATTACTTCTCAAAACATACTCCTTAAAACTAAATTTTATCTTCTTTTCATACTTTACTTCTTCACTTTTCTAAATACTTAATACTTCTCAAAGCATACTCCTTTAAACTGAAACTCTACCTTCTCTTCTTACTTTACTTCTTCACTTTTCTAAATACTTAATACTTCTCAAAGCATACTCCTTAAAACTAAATTTTATCTTCTTTTCTTACTTTACTTCTTCACTTTTCTAAATACTTATTACTTCTCAAAACATACTCCTTAAAACTAAATTTTATCTTCTTTTCTTACTTTACTTCTTCACTTTTCTAAATACTTAATACTTCTCAAAGCATACTCCTTTAAACTGAAACTCTACCTTCTCTTCTTACTTTACTTCTTCACTTTTCTAAATACTTATTACTTCTCAAAGCATACTCCTTTAAACTGAAACTCTATCTTCTTTTCTTACTTTACTTCTTCACTTTTCTAAATACTTATTACTTCTCAAAACATACTCCTTAAAACTGAAACTCTATCTTCTTTTCTTACTTTACTTCTTCACTTTTCTAAATACTTAATACTTCTCAAAGCATACTCCTTTAAACTGAAACTCTATCTTCTTTTCTTACTTTACTTCTTCACTTTTCAAAATACTTATTACTTCTCAAAACATACTCCTTAAAACTAAATTTTATCTTCTTTTCATACTTTACTTCTTCACTTTTCTAAATACTTAATACTTCTCAAAGCATACTCCTTTAAACTGAAACTCTACCTTCTTTTCTTACTTTACTTCTTCACTTTTCTAAATACTAAGTACTTCTCAAAGCATACTCCTTTAAACTGAAACTCTATCTTCTTTTCTTACTTTACTTCTTCACTTTTCTAAATACTTAATACTTCTCAAAACATACTCCTTAAAACTAAATTTTATCTTCTTTTCTTACTTTACTTCTTCACTTTTCTAAATACTTAATACTTCTCAAAGCATACTCCTTAAAACTGAAACTCTATCTTCTTTTCTTACTTTACTTCTTCACTTTTCTAAATACTTATTACTTCTCAAAACATACTCCTTAAAACTTAAACTCTATCTTCTTTTCTTACTTTACTTCTTCACTTTTCTAAATACTTAATACTTCTCAAAGCATACTCCTTTAAACTGAAACTCTACCTTCTCTTCTTACTTTACTTCTTCACTTTTCTAAATACTTATTACTTCTCAAAGCATACTCCTTAAAACTGAAACTCTATCTTCTTTTCTTACTTTACTTCTGCACTTTTCTAAATACTTATTACTTCTCAAAACATACTCCTTAAAACTGAAACTCTATCTTCTTTTCTTACTTTACTTCTTCACTTTTCAAAATACTTATAACTTCTCAAAACATACTCCTAAAAACTAAATTTTATCTTCTTTTCTTACTTTACTTCTTCACTTTTCTAAATACTTAATACTTCTCAAAGCATACTCCTTTAAACTGAAACTCTACCTCTCTTCTTACTTTACTTCTTCACTTTTCTAAATACTTAATACTTCTCAAAGCATACTCCTTAAAACTAAATTTTATCTTCTTTTCTTACTTTACTTCTTCACTTTTCTAAATACTTATTACTTCTCAAAACATACTCCTTAAAACTAAATTTTATCTTCTTTTCTTACTTTACTTCTTCACTTTTCTAAATACTTATTACTTCTCAAAACATACTCCTTTAAACTGAAACTCTATCTTCTTTTCTTACTTTACTTCTTCACTTTTCTAAATACTTAATACTTCTCAAAACATACTCCTTAAAACTAAATTTTATCTTCTTTTCTTACTTTACTTCTTCACTTTTCTAAATACTTAATACTTCTCAAAGCATACTCCTTAAAACTGAAACTCTATCTTCTTTTCTTACTTTACTTCTTCACTTTTCAAAATACTAAGTACTTCTCAAAACATACTCCTTAAAACTGAAACTCTATCTTCTTTTCTTACTTTACTTCTTCACTTTTCTAAATACTTATAACTTCTCAAAACATACTCCTTAAAACTGAAACTCTACCTTCTCTTCTTACTTTACTTCTTCACTTTTCTAAATACTTATTACTTCTCAAAGCATACTCATTAAAACTGAAACTCTATCTTATTTTCTTACTTTAATTGTTCACTTTTCTAAATACTTATTACTTCTCAAAGCATACTCCTTAAAACTGAAACTCTATCTTCTTTTCTTACTTTACTTCTTCACTTTTCTAAATACTTATTACTTCTCAAAGCATACTCAATAAAACTGAAATTCTATCTTCTTTTCTTACTTTACTTCTTCACTTTTCAAAATACTTATTACTTCTCAAAGCATACTCAATTAAACTGAAATTAAATCTTCTTTTCTTACTTTACTTCTTCACTTTTCAAAATACTTATTACTTCTCAAAGCATACTACTTAAAACTGAAATTCATCTTCTTTTCTTACTTTACTTCTTCACTTTTCAAAATACTTATTACTTCTCAAAGCATATTCAATAAAACTGAAATTAAATCTTCTTTCTTACTTTACTTCTTCACTTTTCAAAATACCTATTACTTCTCAAAGCATACTACTTAAAACTGAAATTCTATCTTCTTTTCTTACTTTACTTCTTCACTTTTCTAAATACTTATTACTTCTCAAAGCATATTCAATAAAACTGAAATTAAATCTTTTTTCTTACTTTACTTCTTCACTTTTCAAAATACCTATTACTTCTCAAAGCATACTACTTAAAACTGAAATTCATCTTCTTTTCTTACTTTACTTCTTCACTTTTCAAAATACTTATTACTTCTCAAAGCATACTACTTAAAACTGAAATTCTATCTTCTTTTCTTACTTTACTTCTTCACTTTTCAAAATACTTATTACTTCTCAAAGCATACTCAATTAAACTGAAATTCTATCTTCTTTTCTTACTTTACTTATTCACTTTTCAAAATACTTATTACTTCTCAAAGCATACTCCTTAAAACTGAAACTCTATCTTCTTTTCTTACTTTACTTCTTCACTTTTCTAAATACTTATTACTTCTCAAAGCCTACTACTTAAAACTGAAATTCTATCTTCTTTTCTTACTTTACTTCTTCGCTTTTTAAAATACTTATTACTTCTCAAAGCATACTACTTAAAACTGAAATTCTATCTTCTTTTCTTACTTTACTTATTCACTTTTCAAAATACTTATTACTTCTCAAAGCATACTCAATAAAACTGAAATTCTATCTTCTTTTCTTACTTTACTTCTTCACTTTTCTAAATACTTATTACTTCTCAAAGCATACTCATTAAAACTGAAACTCTATCTTATTTTCTTACTTTAATTGTTCACTTTTCTAAATACTTATTACTTCTCAAAGCATACTCCTTAAAACTGAAACTCTATCTTCTTTTCTTACTTTACTTCTTCACTTTTCTAAATACTTTTTACTTCTCAAAGCATACTACTTAAAACTGAAATTCATCTTCTTTTCTTACTTTACTTCTTCACTTTTCAAAATACTTATTACTTCTCAAAGCATACTACTTAAAACTGAAATTAAATCTTCTTTCTTACTTTACTTCTTCACTTTTCAAAATACCTATTACTTCTCAAAGCATACTACTTAAAACTGAAATTCTATCTTCTTTTCTTACTTTACTTCTTCACTTTTTAAAATACTTATTACTTCTCAAAGCATACTCAATTAAACTGAAATTCTATCTTCTTTTCTTACTTTACTTATTCACTTTTCAAAATACTTATTACTTCTCAAAGCCTACTACTTAAAACTGAAATTCTATCTTCTTTTCTTACTTTACTTCTTCGCTTTTTAAAATACTTATTACTTCTCAAAGCATACTCAATTAAACTGAAATTCTATCTTCTTTTCTTACTTTACTTATTCACTTTTCAAAATACTTATTACTTCTCAAAGCATACTCAATAAAACTGAAATTTTATCTTCTTTTCTTACTTTACTTCTTCACTTTTTAAAATACCTATTAATTCTCAAAGCATACTCAATAAAACTGAAATTCTATCTTCTTTTCTTACTTTACTTCTTCACTTTTCAAAATACTTATTACTTCTCAAAGCATACTCAATTAAACTGAAATTCTATCTTCTTTTCTTACTTTACTTCTTCACTTTTTAAAATACTTATTACTTCTCAAAGCATACTCAATTAAACTGAAATTCTATCTTCTTTTCTTACTTTACTTATTCACTTTTCAAAATACTTATTACTTCTCAAAGCCTACTACTTAAAACTGAAATTCTATCTTCTTTTCTTACTTTACTTCTTCGCTTTTTAAAATACTTATTACTTCTCAAAGCATACTACTTAAAACTGAAATTCTATCTTCTTTTCTTACTTTACTTATTCACTTTTCAAAATACTTATTACTTCTCAAAGCATACTCAATAAAACTGAAATTCTATCTTTTTTTCTTACTTTACTTCTTCACTTTTCAAAATACTTATTACTTCTCAAAGCATACTCAATAAAACTGAAATTCTATCTTCTTTTCTTACTTTACTTCTTCACTTTTCTAAATACTTATTACTTCTCAAAACATACTCCTTAAAACTAAATTTTATCTTCTTTTCTTACTTTACTTCTTCACTTTTCTAAATACTTATTACTTCTCAAAACATACTCCTTTAAACTGAAACTCTATCTTCTTTTCTTACTTTACTTCTTCACTTTTCTAAATACTTAATACTTCTCAAAACATACTCCTTAAAACTAAATTTTATCTTCTTTTCTTACTTTACTTCTTCACTTTTCTAAATACTTAATACTTCTCAAAGCATACTCCTTAAAACTGAAACTCTATCTTCTTTTCTTACTTTACTTCTTCACTTTTCAAAATACTAAGTACTTCTCAAAACATACTCCTTAAAACTGAAACTCTATCTTCTTTTCTTACTTTACTTCTTCACTTTTCTAAATACTTATAACTTCTCAAAACATACTCCTTAAAACTGAAACTCTACCTTCTCTTCTTACTTTACTTCTTCACTTTTCTAAATACTTATTACTTCTCAAAGCATACTCATTAAAACTGAAACTCTATCTTATTTTCTTACTTTAATTGTTCACTTTTCTAAATACTTATTACTTCTCAAAGCATACTCCTTAAAACTGAAACTCTATCTTCTTTTCTTACTTTACTTCTTCACTTTTCTAAATACTTATTACTTCTCAAAGCATACTCAATAAAACTGAAATTCTATCTTCTTTTCTTACTTTACTTCTTCACTTTTCAAAATACTTATTACTTCTCAAAACATACTCCTTAAAACTTAAACTCTATCTTCTTTTCTTACTTTACTTCTTCACTTTTCTAAATACTTAATACTTCTCAAAGCATACTCCTTTAAACTGAAACTCTACCTTCTCTTCTTACTTTACTTCTTCACTTTTCTAAATACTTATTACTTCTCAAAGCATACTCCTTAAAACTGAAACTCTATCTTCTTTTCTTACTTTACTTCTGCACTTTTCTAAATACTTATTACTTCTCAAAACATACTCCTTAAAACTGAAACTCTATCTTCTTTTCTTACTTTACTTCTTCACTTTTCTAAATACTTATAACTTCTCAAAACATACTCCTAAAAACTAAATTTTATCTTCTTTTCTTACTTTACTTCTTCACTTTTCTAAATACTTAATACTTCTCAAAGCATACTCCTTTAAACTGAAACTCTACCTTCTCTTCTTACTTTACTTCTTCACTTTTCTAAATACTTAATACTTCTCAAAGCATACTCCTTAAAACTAAATTTTATCTTCTTTTCTTACTTTACTTCTTCACTTTTCTAAATACTTATTACTTCTCAAAACATACTCCTTAAAACTAAATTTTATCTTCTTTTCTTACTTTACTTCTTCACTTTTCTAAATACTTATTACTTCTCAAAACATACTCCTTTAAACTGAAACTCTATCTTCTTTTCTTACTTTACTTCTTCACTTTTCTAAATACTTAATACTTCTCAAAACATACTCCTTAAAACTAAATTTTATCTTCTTTTCTTACTTTACTTCTTCACTTTTCTAAATACTTAATACTTCTCAAAGCATACTCCTTAAAACTGAAACTCTATCTTCTTTTCTTACTTTACTTCTTCACTTTTCAAAATACTTATAACTTCTCAAAACATACTCCTAAAAACTAAATTTTATCTTCTTTTCTTACTTTACTTCTTCACTTTTCTAAATACTTATTACTTCTCAAAACATACTCCTTTAAACTGAAACTCTACCTTCTCTTCTTACTTTACTTCTTCACTTTTCTAAATACTTAATACTTCTCAAAGCATACTCCTTAAAACTGAAACTCTATCTTCTTTTCTTACTTTACTTCTTCACTTTTCTAAATACTTAATACTTCTCAAAACATACTCCTTTAAACTGAAACTCTATCTTCTTTTCTTACTTTACTTCTTCACTTTTCTAAATACTAAGTACTTCTCAAAGCATACTCCTTTAAACTGAAACTCTATCTTCTTTTCTTACTTTACTTCTTCACTTTTCAAAATACTTATTACTTCTCAAAACATACTCCTTAAAACTAAATTTTATCTTCTTTTCTTACTTTACTTCTTCACTTTTCTAAATACTTAATACTTCTCAAAGCATACTCCTTTAAACTGAAACTCTATCTTCTTTTCTTACTTTACTTCTTCACTTTTCTAAATACTTAATACTTCTCAAAGCATACTCCTTAAAACTGAAACTCTATCTTCTTTTCTTACTTTACTTCTTCACTTTTCTAAATACTTAATACTTCTCAAAGCATACTCCTTTAAACTGAAACTCTACCTTCTCTTCTTACTTTACTTCTTCACTTTTCTAAATACTTATTACTTCTCAAAGCATACTACTTAAAACTGAAACTCTATCTTCTTTTCTTACTTTACTTCTGCACTTTTCTAAATACTTATTACTTCTCAAAACATACTCCTTAAAACTGAAACTCTATCTTCTTTTCTTACTTTACTTCTTCACTTTTCTAAATACTTATAACTTCTCAAAACATACTCCTAAAAACTAAATTTTATCTTCTTTTCTTACTTTACTTCTTCACTTTTCTAAATACTTAATACTTCTCAAAGCATACTCCTTTAAACTGAAACTCTACCTTCTCTTCTTACTTTACTTCTTCACTTTTCTAAATACTTAATACTTCTCAAAGCATACTCCTTAAAACTGAAACTCTATCTTCTTTTCTTACTTTACTTCTTCACTTTTCTAAATACTTAATACTTCTCAAAGCATACTCCTTAAAACTAAATTTTATCTTCTTTTCTTACTTTACTTCTTCACTTTTCTAAATACTTATAACTTCTCAAAACATACTCCTTAAAACTGAAACTCTATCTTCTTTTCTTACTTTACTTCTTCACTTTTCTAAATACTTATTACTTCTCAAAACATACTCCTTAAAACTAAATTTTATCTTCTTTTCATACTTTACTTCTTCACTTTTCTAAATACTTATTACTTCTCAAAGCATACTCCTTTAAACTGAAACTCTACCTTCTTTTCTTACTTTACTTCTTCACTTTTCTAAATACTTATTACTTCTCAAAGCATACTCCTTAAAACTGAAACTCTATCTTCTTTTCTTACTTTACTTCTGCACTTTTCTAAATACTTATTACTTCTCAAAGCATACTCCTTAAAACTGAAACTCTATCTTCTTTTCTTACTTTACTTCTTCACTTTTCTAAATACTTAATACTTCTCAAAGCATACTCCTTAAAACTAAATTTTATCTTCTTTTCATACTTTACTTCTTCACTTTTCTAAATACTTAATACTTCTCAAAACATACTCCTTTAAACTGAAACTCTATCTTCTTTTCTTACTTTACTTCTTCACTTTTCTAAATACTTAATACTTCTCAAAGCATACTCCTTTAAACTGAAACTCTATCTTCTTTTCTTACTTTACTTCTTCACTTTTCTAAATACTTATAACTTCTCAAAACATACTCCTAAAAACTAAATTTTATCTTCTTTTCTTACTTTACTTCTTCACTTTTCTAAATACTTATTACTTCTCAAAACATACTCCTTAAAACTGAAACTCTATCTTCTTTTCTTACTTTACTTCTTCACTTTTCTAAATACTTAATACTTCTCAAAGCATACTCCTTAAAACTGAAACTCTATCTTCTTTTCTTACTTTAATTCTTCACTTTTCTAAATACTTATTACTTCTCAAAACATACTCCTTAAAACTAAATTTTATCTTCTTTTCATACTTTACTTCTTAACTTTTCTAAATACTTAATACTTCTCAAAGCATACTCCTTTAAACTGAAACTCTACCTTCTTTTCTTACTTTACTTCTTCACTTTTCTAAATACTAAGTACTTCTCAAAGCATACTCCTTAAAACTGAAACTCTATCTTCTTTTCTTACTTTACTTCTTCACTTTTCTAAATACTTAATACTTCTCAAAACATACTCCTTAAAACTAAATTTTATCTTCTTTTCTTACTTTACTTCTTCACTTTTCTAAATACTTATTACTTCTCAAAGCATACTCCTTAAAACTGAAACTCTATCTTCTTTTCTTACTTTACTTCTTCACTTTTCTAAATACTTATTACTTCTCAAAACATACTCCTTAAAACTAAATTTTATCTTCTTTTCTTACTTTACTTCTTCACTTTTCTAAATACTTAATACTTCTCAAAGCATACTACTTTAAACTGAAACTCTACCTTCTCTTCTTACTTTACTTCTTCACTTTTCTAAATACTTAATACTTCTCAAAGCATACTCCTTAAAACTGAAACTCTATCTTCTTTTCTTACTTTACTTCTTCACTTTTCTAAATACTTATTACTTCTCAAAACATACTCCTTAAAACTAAATTTTATCTTCTTTTCATACTTTACTTCTTCACTTTTCTAAATACTTAATACTTCTCAAAGCATACTCCTTAAAACTGAAACTCTACCTTCTCTTCTTACTTTACTTCTTCACTTTTCTAAATACTTATTACTTCTCAAAGCATACTCCTTTAAACTGAAACTCTATCTTCTTTTCTTACTTTACTTCTTCACTTTTCTAAATACTTATTACTTCTCAAAGCATACTCCTTAAAACTGAAACTCTATCTTCTTTTCTTACTTTACTTCTCCACTTTTCTAAATACTTATTACTTCTCAAAACATACTCCTTTAAACTGAAACTCTATCTTCTTTTCTTACTTTACTTCTTCACTTTTCTAAATACTTAATACTTCTCAAAACATACTCCTTAAAACTAAATTTTATCTTCTTTTCTTACTTTACTTCTTCACTTTTCTAAATACTTATTACTTCTCAAAGCATACTCCTTTAAACTGAAACTCTACCTTCTTTTCTTACTTTACTTCTTCACTTTTCTAAATACTTATTACTTCTCAAAGCATACTCCTTAAAACTGAAACTCTATCTTCTTTTCTTACTTTACTTCTGCACTTTTCTAAATACTTAATACTTCTCAAAGCATACTCCTTAAAACTGAAACTCTATCTTCTTTTCTTACTTTACTTCTTCACTTTTCTAAATACTTAATACTTCTCAAAGCATACTCCTTAAAACTAAATTTTATCTTCTTTTCATACTTTACTTCTTCACTTTTCTAAATACTTAATACTTCTCAAAACATACTCCTTTAAACTGAAACTCTATCTTCTTTTCTTACTTTACTTCTTCACTTTTCTAAATACTTAATACTTCTCAAAACATACTCCTTTAAACTGAAACTCTATCTTCTTTTCTTACTTTACTTCTTCACTTTTCTAAATACTTAATACTTCTCAAAGCATACTCCTTTAAACTGAAACTCTACCTTCTTTTCTTACTTTACTTCTTCACTTTTCTAAATACTTATTACTTCTCAAAACATACTCCTTAAAACTGAAACTCTATCTTCTTTTCTTACTTTACTTCTTCACTTTTCTAAATACTAAGTACTTCTCAAAACATACTCCTTAAAACTGAAACTCTATCTTCTTTTCTTACTTTACTTCTTCACTTTTCTAAATACTTATAACTTCTCAAAACATACTCCTTAAAACTGAAACTCTATCTTCTTTTCTTACTTTACTTCTTCACTTTTCTAAATACTTATTACTTCTCAAAACATACTCCTTTAAACTGAAACTCTATCTTCTTTTCTTACTTTACTTCTTCACTTTTCTAAATACTTAATACTTCTCAAAACATACTCCTTAAAACTGAAACTCTACCTTCTCTTCTTACTTTGCTTCTTCACTTTTCACAATACTTAATACTTCTCAAAGCATACTCCTTAAAACTGAAACTCTATCTTCTTTTCTTACTTTACTTCTTCACTTTTCTAAATACTTATTACTTCTCAAAACATACTCCTTAAAACTAAATTTTATCTTCTTTTCATACTTTACTTCTTCACTTTTCTAAATACTTAATACTTCTCAAAACATACTCCTTTAAACTGAAACTCTATCTTCTTTTCTTACTTTACTTCTTCACTTTTCTAAATACTTAATACTTCTCAAAGCATACTCCTTTAAACTGAAACTCTATCTTCTTTTCTTACTTTACTTCTTCACTTTTCTAAATACTTAATACTTCTCAAAGCATACTCCTTTAAACTGAAACTCTACCTTCTCTTCTTACTTTACTTCTTCACTTTTCTAAATACTTATTACTTCTCAAAGCATACTCCTTAAAACTGAAACTCTATCTTCTTTTCTTACTTTACTTCTTCACTTTTCTAAATACTTATTACTTCTCAAAGCATACTCCTTAAAACTGAAACTCTATCTTCTTTTCTTACTTTACTTCTGCACTTTTCTAAATACTTAATACTTCTCAAAGCATACTCCTTTAAACTGAAACTCTACCTTCTCTTCTTACTTTACTTCTTCACTTTTCTAAATACTTAATACTTCTCAAAGCATACTCCTTAAAACTGAAACTCTATCTTCTTTTCTTACTTTACTTCTTCACTTTTCTAAATACTTATTACTTCTCAAAACATACTCCTTAAAACTAAATTTTATCTTCTTTTCATACTTTACTTCTTCACTTTTCTAAATACTTAATACTTCTCAAAGCATACTCCTTTAAACTGAAACTCTACCTTCTCTTCTTACTTTACTTCTTCACTTTTCTAAATACTTATTACTTCTCAAAGCATACTCCTTTAAACTGAAACTCTATCTTCTTTTCTTACTTTACTTCTTCACTTTTCTAAATACTTATTACTTCTCAAAGCATACTCCTTAAAACTGAAACTCTATCTTCTTTTCTTACTTTACTTCTCCACTTTTCTAAATACTTATTACTTCTCAAAACATACTCCTTTAAACTGAAACTCTATCTTCTTTTCTTACTTTACTTCTTCACTTTTCTAAATACTTAATACTTCTCAAAACATACTCCTTAAAACTAAATTTTATCTTCTTTTCTTACTTTACTTCTTCACTTTTCTAAATACTTATTACTTCTCAAAGCATACTCCTTTAAACTGAAACTCTATCTTCTTTTCTTACTTTACTTCTTCACTTTTCTAAATACTTAATACTTCTCAAAGCATACTCCTTAAAACTGAAACTCTATCTTCTTTTCTTACTTTACTTCTTCACTTTTCTAAATACTTATTACTTCTCAAAGCATACTCCTTAAAACTAAATTTTATCTTCTTTTCATACTTTACTTCTTCACTTTTCTAAATACTTAATACTTCTCAAAGCATACTCCTTAAAACTAAATTTTATCTTCTTTTCTTACTTTACTTCTTCACTTTTCTAAATACTTATAACTTCTCAAAACATACTCCTTAAAACTGAAACTCTATCTTCTTTTCTTACTTTACTTCTTCACTTTTCTAAATACTTATTACTTCTCAAAACATACTCCTTTAAACTGAAACTCTATCTTCTTTTCTTACTTTACTTCTTCACTTTTCTAAATACTTAATACTTCTCAAAACATACTCCTTAAAACTGAAACTCTACCTTCTCTTCTTACTTTGCTTCTTCACTTTTCACAATACTTAATACTTCTCAAAGCATACTCCTTAAAACTGAAACTCTATCTTCTTTTCTTACTTTACTTCTTCACTTTTCTAAATACTTATTACTTCTCAAAACATACTCCTTAAAACTAAATTTTATCTTCTTTTCTTACTTTACTTCTTCACTTTTCTAAATACTTAATACTTCTCAAAGCATACTCCTTTAAACTGAAACTCTACCTTCTCTTCTTACTTTACTTCTTCACTTTTCTAAATACTTATTACTTCTCAAAACATACTCCTTAAAACTGAAACTCTATCTTCTTTTCTTACTTTACTTCTTCACTTTTCTAAATACTAAGTACTTCTCAAAACATACTCCTTAAAACTGAAACTCTATCTTCTTTTCTTACTTTACTTCTTCACTTTTCTAAATACTTATAACTTCTCAAAACATACTCCTTAAAACTGAAACTCTATCTTCTTTTCTTAATTTACTTCTTCACTTTTCTAAATACTTATTACTTCTCAAAACATACTCCTTTAAACTGAAACTCTATCTTCTTTTCTTACTTTACTTCTTCACTTTTCTAAATACTTATTACTTCTCAAAACATACTCCTTAAAACTGAAATTCTATCTTCTTTTCTTACTTTACTTCTTCACTTTTCTAAATACTTAATACTTCTCAAAGCATACTCCTTTAAACTGAAACTCTATCTTCTTTTCTTACTTTACTTCTTCACTTTTCTAAATACTTAATACTTCTCAAAGCATACTCCTTTAAACTGAAACTCTACCTTCTCTTCTTACTTTACTTCTTCACTTTTCTAAATACTTAATACTTCTCAAAGCATACTCCTTAAAACTGAAACTCTATCTTCTTTTCTTACTTTACTTCTTCACTTTTCTAAATACTTAATACTTCTCAAAGCATACTCCTTTAAACTAAATTTTATCTTCTTTTCTTACTTTACTTCTTCACTTTTCTAAATACTTATAACTTCTCAAAACATACTCCTTAAAACTGAAACTCTATCTTCTTTTCTTACTTTACTTCTTCACTTTTCTAAATACTTATTACTTCTCAAAACATACTCCTTAAAACTAAATTTTATCTTCTTTTCATACTTTACTTCTTCACTTTTCTAAATACTTATTACTTCTCAAAGCATACTCCTTTAAACTGAAACTCTACCTTCTTTTCTTACTTTACTTCTTCACTTTTCTAAATACTTATTACTTCTCAAAGCATACTCCTTAAAACTGAAACTCTATCTTCTTTTCTTACTTTACTTCTGCACTTTTCTAAATACTTAATACTTCTCAAAGCATACTCCTTAAAACTGAAACTCTATCTTCTTTTCTTACTTTACTTCTTCACTTTTCTAAATACTTAATACTTCTCAAAGCATACTCCTTAAAACTAAATTTTATCTTCTTTTCATACTTTACTTCTTCACTTTTCTAAATACTTAATACTTCTCAAAACATACTCCTTTAAACTGAAACTCTATCTTCTTTTCTTACTTTACTTCTTCACTTTTCTAAATACTTAATACTTCTCAAAACATACTCCGAAAACTGAAACTCTATCTTCTTTTCTTACTTTACTTCTTCACTTTTCTAAATACTTAATACTTCTCAAAGCATACTCCTTAAAACTGAAACTCTACCTTCTTTTCTTACTTTACTTCATCTACAACATATTTGACAAACCGAATACAGATTCGTAATTGTACTTCTCTAAAATTTGGATACTAACTTATAAGTGCTTGCTACGAAAACTTATCATTATATTCTTTTCTTACTTTACTTCTTCACTTTTCTAAATACTTAATACTTCTCAAAGCATACTCCTTAAAACTGAAATTCTATCTTCTTTTCTTACTTCACTTCTTCACTTTTCTAAATACTTATTACTTCTCAAAACATACTCCTTAAAACTAAATTTTATCTTCTTTTCATACTTTACTTCTTAACTTTTCTAAATACTACTTCTCAAAGCATACTCCTTGACAAACTGAAACTCTTCTTCTTTTCTTACTTTACTTCTTCACTTTTCTAAATACTAACTACTTCTCAAAGCATACTCCTACGAAAACTGAAACTCTATCTTCTTTTCTTACTTTACTTCTTCACTTTTCTAAATACTTATTACTTCTCAAAACATACTCCTTAAAACTAAATTTTATCTTCTTTTCTTACTTTACTTCTTCACTTTTCTAAATACTTAATACTTCTCAAAGCATACTCCTTTAAACTGAAACTCTACCTTCTCTTCTTACTTTACTTCTTCACTTTTCTAAATACTTAATACTTCTCAAAACATACTCCTTAAAACTGAAACTCTATCTTCTTTTCTTACTTTACTTCTTCACTTTTCTAAATACTAAGTACTTCTCAAAACATACTCCTTAAAACTAAATTTTATCTTCTTTTCTTACTTTACTTCTTCACTTTTCTAAATACTTAATACTTCTCAAAGCATACTCCTTTAAACTGAAACTCTATCTTCTCTTCTTACTTTACTTCTTCACTTTTCTAAATACTTATTACTTCTCAAAGCATACTCCTTTAAACTGAAACTCTATCTTCTTTTCTTACTTTACTTCTTCACTTTTCTAAATACTTAATACTTCTCAAAGCATACTCCTTAAAACTGAAACTCTATCTTCTCTTCTTACTTTACTTCTTCACTTTTCTAAATACTTATTACTTCTCAAAACATACTCCTTAAAACTAAATTTTATCTTCTTTTCATACTTTACTTCTTCACTTTTCTAAATACTTAATACTTCTCAAAGCATACTCCTTAAAACTGAAACTCTATCTTCTCTTCTTACTTTACTTCTTCACTTTTCTAAATACTTATTACTTCTCAAAACATACTCCTTAAAACTAAATTTTATCTTCTTTTCATACTTTACTTCTTCACTTTTCTAAATACTTAATACTTCTCAAAACATACTCCTTTAAACTGAAACTCTACCTTCTCTTCTTACTTTACTTCTTCACTTTTCTAAATACTTAATACTTCTCAAAGCATACTCCTTAAAACTGAAACTCTATCTTCTTTTCTTACTTTACTTCTTCACTTTTCTAAATACTTAATACTTCTCAAAACATACTCCTTTAAACTGAAACTCTACCTTCTCTTCTTACTTTACTTCTTCACTTTTCTAAATACTTAATACTTCTCAAAGCATACTCCTTAAAACTGAAACTCTATCTTCTTTTCTTACTTTACTTCTTCACTTTTCTAAATACTTATTACTTCTCAAAACATACTCCTTAAAACTAAATTTTATCTTCTTTTCATACTTTACTTCTTCACTTTTCTAAATACTTATTACTTCTCAAAGCATACTCCTTAAAACTAAATTTTATCTTCTTTTCTTACTTTACTTCTTCACTTTTCTAAATACTTAATACTTCTCAAAACATACTCCTTTAAACTGAAACTCTATCTTCTTTTCATACTTTACTTCTTCACTTTTCTAAATACTTAATACTTCTCAAAGCATACTCCTTTAAACTGAAACTCTATCTTCTCTTCTTACTTTACTTCTTCACTTTTCTAAATACTAAGTACTTCTCAAAGCATACTCCTTTAAACTGAAACTCTATCTTCTTTTCTTACTTTACTTCTTCACTTTTCTAAATACTTATTACTTCTCAAAACATACTCCTTAAAACTAAATTTTATCTTCTTTTCTTACTTTACTTCTTCACTTTTCAAAATACTTATAACTTCTCAAAGCATACTCCTTAAAACTGAAACTCTATCTTCTTTTCTTACTTTACTTCTGCACTTTTCTAAATACTTATTACTTCTCAAAACATACTCCTTTAAACTGAAACTCTATCTTCTTTTCTTACTTTACTTCTTCACTTTTCTAATTACTAAGTACTTCTTTTAACATACTACTTAAAACTGAAACTCTATCTTCTTTTCTTACTTTACTTCTTCACTTTTCTAAATACTTATTACTTCTCAAAACATACTCCTTAAAACTAAATTTTATCTTCTTTTCTTACTTTACTTCTTCACTTTTCTAAATACTTAATACTTCTCAAAGCATACTCCTTTAAACTGAAACTTTACATTCTTTTCTTACTTTACTTCTTCACTTTTCTAAATACTTAATACTTCTCAAAACATACTCCTTAAAACTGAAACTCTATCTTCTTTTCTTACTTTACTTCTGCACTTTTCTAAATACTTAATACTTCTCAAAGCATACTCCTTTAAACTGAAACTCTATCTTCTTTTCTTACTTTACTTCTTCACTTTTCTAAATACTTATTACTTCTCAAAACATACTCCTTAAAACTAAATTTTATCTTCTTTTCTTACTTTACTTCTTCACTTTTCTAAATACTTATTACTTCTCAAAACATACTCCTTAAAACTAAATTTTATCTTCTTTTCTTACTTTACTTCTTCACTTTTCTAAATACTTAATACTTCTCAAAACATACTCCTTTAAACTGAAACTCTATCTTCTTTTCTTACTTTACTTCTTCACTTTTCTAATTACTAAGTACTTCTTTTAACATACTACTTAAAACTGAAACTCTATCTTCTTTTCTTACTTTACTTCTTCACTTTTCTAAATACTAAGTACTTCTCAAAGCATACTCCTTTAAACTGAAACTCTACCTTCTCTTCTTACTTTACTTCTTCACTTTTCTAAATACTTAATACTTCTCAAAGCATACTCCTTTAAACTGAAACTCTATCTTCTTTTCTTACTTTACTTCTTCACTTTTCTAAATACTAAGTACTTCTCAAAACATACTCCTTAAAACTAAATTTTATCTTCTTTTCATACTTTACTTCTTCACTTTTCTAAATACTTAATACTTCTCAAAGCATACTCCTTTAAACTGAAACTCTATCTTCTTTTCTTACTTTACTTCTTCACTTTTCAATAGGCTAACTTTCATCTACAAGCATATCTTGACAAACCGAATACAGATTCGTAATTGTGATATTATTACTAACAATTTGGATATTCTAACTTATATTTTAGTGCTTGCTACGAAAACTTATCATTAGATATTCTTTTCTTACTTTACTTCTTCACTTTTCTAAATACTTATTACTTCTCAAAGCATACTCCTTAAAACTGAAATTCTATCTACTTTTCTTACTTCACTTCTTCACTTTTCAATAGGCTAACTTTCATCTACAAGCATATCTTGACAAACCGAATACAGATTCGTAATTGTGATATTATTACTAACAATTTGGATATTCTAACTTATATTTTAGTGCTTGCTACGAAAACTTATCATTAGATATTCTTTTCTTACTTTACTTCTTCACTTTTCTAAATACTTATTACTTCTCAAAGCATACTCCTTAAAACTGAAATTCTATCTACTTTTCTTACTTCACTTCTTCACTTTTCAATAGGCTAACTTTCATCTACAAGCATATCTTGACAAACCGAATACAGATTCGTAATTGTGATATTATTACTAACAATTTGGATATTCTAACTTATATTTTAGTGCTTGCTACGAAAACTTATCATTAGATATTCTTTTCTTACTTTACTTCTTCACTTTTCTAAATACTTATTACTTCTCAAAGCATACTCCTTAAAACTGAAATTCTATCTACTTTTCTTACTTCACTTCTTCACTTTTCAATAGGCTAACTTTCATCTACAAGCATATCTTGACAAACCGAATACAGATTCGTAATTGTGATATTATTACTAACAATTTGGATATTCTAACTTATATTTTAGTGCTTGCTACGAAAACTTATCATTAGATATTCTTTTCTTACTTTACTTCTTCACTTTTCTAAATACTTATTACTTTCAAAGCATACTCCTTAAAACTGAAACTATCTACTTTTCTTACTTCACTTCTTCACTTTTCAATAGGCTAACTTTCATCTACAAGCATATCTTGACAAACCGAATACAGATTCGTAATTGTGATATTATTACTAACAATTTGGATATTCTAACTTATATTTTAGTGCTTGCTACGAAAACTTATCATTAGATATTCTTTTCTTACTTTACTTCTTCACTTTTCTAAATACTTATTACTTCTCAAAGCATACTCCTTAAAACTGAAATTCTATCTACTTTTCTTACTTCACTTCTTCACTTTTCAATAGGCTAACTTTCATCTACAAGCATATCTTGACAAACCGAATACAGATTCGTAATTGTGATATTATTACTAACAATTTGGATATTCTAACTTATATTTTAGTGCTTGCTACGAAAACTTATCATTAGATATTCTTTTCTTACTTTACTTCTTCACTTTTCTATAGGCTAACTTTCATCTACAAGCATATCTTGACGAAACGAATACAGATTCGTGTTTATTATATAATTACTAACATTTTGGATATTCTAACTTATATTTTAGTGCTTGCTACGAAAACTTATCATTAGATATTCTTTTCTTACTTTACTTCTTCACTTTTCAATAGGCTAACTTTCATCTACAAGCATATCTTGACAAACCGAATACAGATTCGTAATTGTGATATTATTACTAACAATTTGGATATTCTAACTTATATTTTAGTGCTTGCTACGAAAACTTATCATTAGATATTCTTTTCTTACTTTACTTCTTCACTTTTCTATAGGCTAACTTTCATCTACAAGCATATCTTGACGAAACGAATACAGATTCGTGTTTATTATATAATTACTAACATTTTGGATATTCTAACTTATATTTTAGTGCTTGCTACGAAAACTTATCATTAGATATTCTTTTCTTACTTTACTTCTTCACTTTTCAATAGGCTAACTTTCATCTACAAGCATATCTTGACAAACCGAATACAGATTCGTAATTGTGATATTATTACTAACAATTTGGATATTCTAACTTATATTTTAGTGCTTGCTACGAAAACTTATCATTAGATATTCTTTTCTTACTTTACTTCTTCACTTTTCTATAGGCTAACTTTCATCTACAAGCATATCTTGACGAAACGAATACAGATTCGTGTTTATTATATAATTACTAACATTTTGGATATTCTAACTTATATTTTAGTGCTTGCTACGAAAACTTATCATTAGATATTCTTTTCTTACTTTACTTCTTCACTTTTCAATAGGCTAACTTTCATCTACAAGCATATCTTGACAAACCGAATACAGATTCGTAATTGTGATATTATTACTAACAATTTGGATATTCTAACTTATATTTTAGTGCTTGCTACGAAAACTTATCATTAGATATTCTTTTCTTACTTTACTTCTTCACTTTTCTAAATACTTATTACTTCTCAAAGCATACTCCTTAAAACTGAAATTCTATCTACTTTTCTTACTTCACTTCTTCACTTTTCAATAGGCTAACTTTCATCTACAAGCATATCTTGACAAACCGAATACAGATTCGTAATTGTGATATTATTACTAACAATTTGGATATTCTAACTTATATTTTAGTGCTTGCTACGAAAACTTATCATTAGATATTCTTTTCTTACTTTACTTCTTCACTTTTCTAAATACTTATTACTTCTCAAAGCATACTCCTTAAAACTGAAATTCTATCTACTTTTCTTACTTCACTTCTTCACTTTTCAATAGGCTAACTTTCATCTACAAGCATATCTTGACAAACCGAATACAGATTCGTAATTGTGATATTATTACTAACAATTTGGATATTCTAACTTATATTTTAGTGCTTGCTACGAAAACTTATCATTAGATATTCTTTTCTTACTTTACTTCTTCACTTTTCTATAGGCTAACTTTCATCTACAAGCATATCTTGACAAACGAATACAGATTCGTGTTTGTGATATAATTACTAACAATTTGGATATTCTAACTTATATTTTAGTGCTTGCTACGAAAACTTATCATTAGATATTCTTTTCTTACTTTACTTCTTCACTTTTCAATAGGCTAACTTTCATCTACAAGCATATCTTGACAAACCGAATACAGATTCGTAATTGTGATATTATTACTAACAATTTGGATATTCTAACTTATATTTTAGTGCTTGCTACGAAAACTTATCATTAGATATTCTTTTCTTACTTTACTTCTTCACTTTTCTATAGGCTAACTTTCATCTACAAGCATATCTTGACGAAACGAATACAGATTCGTGTTTATTATATAATTACTAACATTTTGGATATTCTAACTTATATTTTAGTGCTTGCTACGAAAACTTATCATTAGATATTCTTTTCTTACTTTACTTCTTCACTTTTCAATAGGCTAACTTTCATCTACAAGCATATCTTGACAAACCGAATACAGATTCGTAATTGTGATATTATTACTAACAATTTGGATATTCTAACTTATATTTTAGTGCTTGCTACGAAAACTTATCATTAGATATTCTTTTCTTACTTTACTTCTTCACTTTTCTAAATACTTATTACTTCTCAAAGCATACTCCTTAAAACTGAAATTCTATCTACTTTTCTTACTTCACTTCTTCACTTTTCAATAGGCTAACTTTCATCTACAAGCATATCTTGACAAACCGAATACAGATTCGTAATTGTGATATTATTACTAACAATTTGGATATTCTAACTTATATTTTAGTGCTTGCTACGAAAACTTATCATTAGATATTCTTTTCTTACTTTACTTCTTCACTTTTCTATAGGCTAACTTTCATCTACAAGCATATCTTGACGAAACGAATACAGATTCGTGTTTATTATATAATTACTAACATTTTGGATATTCTAACTTATATTTTAGTGCTTGCTACGAAAACTTATCATTAGATATTCTTTTCTTACTTTACTTCTTCACTTTTCAATAGGCTAACTTTCATCTACAAGCATATCTTGACAAACCGAATACAGATTCGTAATTGTGATATTATTACTAACAATTTGGATATTCTAACTTATATTTTAGTGCTTGCTACGAAAACTTATCATTAGATATTCTTTTCTTACTTTACTTCTTCACTTTTCTAAATACTTATTACTTCTCAAAGCATACTCCTTAAAACTGAAATTCTATCTACTTTTCTTACTTCACTTCTTCACTTTTCAATAGGCTAACTTTCATCTACAAGCATATCTTGACAAACCGAATACAGATTCGTAATTGTGATATTATTACTAACAATTTGGATATTCTAACTTATATTTTAGTGCTTGCTACGAAAACTTATCATTAGATATTCTTTTCTTACTTTACTTCTTCACTTTTCTAAATACTTATTACTTCTCAAAGCATACTCCTTAAAACTGAAATTCTATCTACTTTTCTTACTTCACTTCTTCACTTTTCAATAGGCTAACTTTCATCTACAAGCATATCTTGACAAACCGAATACAGATTCGTAATTGTGATATTATTACTAACAATTTGGATATTCTAACTTATATTTTAGTGCTTGCTACGAAAACTTATCATTAGATATTCTTTTCTTACTTTACTTCTTCACTTTTCTATAGGCTAACTTTCATCTACAAGCATATCTTGACGAAACGAATACAGATTCGTGTTTATTATATAATTACTAACATTTTGGATATTCTAACTTATATTTTAGTGCTTGCTACGAAAACTTATCATTAGATATTCTTTTCTTACTTTACTTCTTCACTTTTCAATAGGCTAACTTTCATCTACAAGCATATCTTGACAAACCGAATACAGATTCGTAATTGTGATATTATTACTAACAATTTGGATATTCTAACTTATATTTTAGTGCTTGCTACGAAAACTTATCATTAGATATTCTTTTCTTACTTTACTTCTTCACTTTTCTATAGGCTAACTTTCATCTACAAGCATATCTTGACAAACCGAATACAGATTCGTAATTATTATATTATTACTAACATTTTGGATATTCTAACTTATATTTTAGTGCTTGCTACGAAAACTTATCATTAGATATTCTTTTCTTACTTTACTTCTTCACTTTTCTAATTACTAAGTACTTCTTTTAACATACTACTTAAAACTGAAACTCTATCTTCTTTTCTTACTTTACTTCTTCACTTTTCTAAATACTAAGTACTTCTCAAAGCATACTCCTTTAAACTGTACTTCTCAAAGCATACTCCTTTAAACTGAAACTCTACCTTCTCTTCTTACTTTACTTCTTCACTTTTCTAAATACTTAATACTTCTCAAAGCATACTCCTTTAAACTGAAACTCTATCTTCTTTTCTTACTTTACTTCTTCACTTTTCTAAATACTAAGTACTTCTCAAAACATACTCCTTAAAACTAAATTTTATCTTCTTTTCTTACTTCACTTCTTCACTTTTCAATAGGCTAACTTTCATCTACAAGCATATCTTGACAAACCGAATACAGATTCGTAATTGTGATATTATTACTAACAATTTGGATATTCTAACTTATATTTTAGTGCTTGCTACGAAAACTTATCATTAGATATTCTTTTCTTACTTTACTTCTTCACTTTTCTAAATACTTATTACTTCTCAAAGCATACTCCTTAAAACTGAAATTCTATCTACTTTTCTTACTTCACTTCTTCACTTTTCAATAGGCTAACTTTCATCTACAAGCATATCTTGACAAACCGAATACAGATTCGTAATTGTGATATTATTACTAACAATTTGGATATTCTAACTTATATTTTAGTGCTTGCTACGAAAACTTATCATTAGATATTCTTTTCTTACTTTACTTCTTCACTTTTCTATAGGCTAACTTTCATCTACAAGCATATCTTGACGAAACGAATACAGATTCGTGTTTATTATATAATTACTAACATTTTGGATATTCTAACTTATATTTTAGTGCTTGCTACGAAAACTTATCATTAGATATTCTTTTCTTACTTTACTTCTTCACTTTTCAATAGGCTAACTTTCATCTACAAGCATATCTTGACAAACCGAATACAGATTCGTAATTGTGATATTATTACTAACAATTTGGATATTCTAACTTATATTTTAGTGCTTGCTACGAAAACTTATCATTAGATATTCTTTTCTTACTTTACTTCTTCACTTTTCTAAATACTTATTACTTCTCAAAGCATACTCCTTAAAACTGAAATTCTATCTACTTTTCTTACTTCACTTCTTCACTTTTCAATAGGCTAACTTTCATCTACAAGCATATCTTGACAAACCGAATACAGATTCGTAATTGTGATATTATTACTAACAATTTGGATATTCTAACTTATATTTTAGTGCTTGCTACGAAAACTTATCATTAGATATTCTTTTCTTACTTTACTTCTTCACTTTTCTATAGGCTAACTTTCATCTACAAGCATATCTTGACGAAACGAATACAGATTCGTGTTTATTATATAATTACTAACATTTTGGATATTCTAACTTATATTTTAGTGCTTGCTACGAAAACTTATCATTAGATATTCTTTTCTTACTTTACTTCTTCACTTTTCAATAGGCTAACTTTCATCTACAAGCATATCTTGACAAACCGAATACAGATTCGTAATTGTGATATTATTACTAACAATTTGGATATTCTAACTTATATTTTAGTGCTTGCTACGAAAACTTATCATTAGATATTCTTTTCTTACTTTACTTCTTCACTTTTCTAAATACTTATTACTTCTCAAAGCATACTCCTTAAAACTGAAATTCTATCTACTTTTCTTACTTCACTTCTTCACTTTTCAATAGGCTAACTTTCATCTACAAGCATATCTTGACAAACCGAATACAGATTCGTAATTGTGATATTATTACTAACAATTTGGATATTCTAACTTATATTTTAGTGCTTGCTACGAAAACTTATCATTAGATATTCTTTTCTTACTTTACTTCTTCACTTTTCTAATCACTTATTACTTCTCAAAGCATACTCCTTAAAACTGAAATTCTATCTACTTTTCTTACTTCACTTCTTCACTTTTCAATAGGCTAACTTTCATCTACAAGCATATCTTGACAAACCGAATACAGATTCGTAATTGTGATATTATTACTAACAATTTGGATATTCTAACTTATATTTTAGTGCTTGCTACGAAAACTTATCATTAGATATTCTTTTCTTACTTTACTTCTTCACTTTTCTATAGGCTAACTTTCATCTACAAGCATATCTTGACAAACCGAATACAGATTCGTAATTAATATATAAATATTAACATTTTGGATATTCTAACTTATATTTTAGTGCTTGCTACGAAAACTTATCATTAGATATTCTTTTCTTACTTTACTTCTTCACTTTTCAATAGGCTAACTTTCATCTACAAGCATATCTTGACAAACCGAATACAGATTCGTAATTGTGATATTAATACTAACATTTTGGATATTCTAACTTATATTTTAGTGCTTGCTACGAAAACTTATCATTAGATATTCTTTTCTTACTTTACTTCTTCACTTTTCTATAGGCTAACTTTCATCTACAAGCATATCTTGACAAACCGAATACAGATTCGTAATTGTTATATAATTACTAACATTTTGGATATTCTAACTTATATTTTAGTGCTTGCTACGAAAACTTATCATTAGATATTCTTTTCTTACTTTACTTCTTCACTTTTCTAATTACTAAGTACTTCTTTTAACATACTACTTAAAACTGAAACTCTATCTTCTTTTCTTACTTTACTTCTTCACTTTTCTAAATACTAAGTACTTCTCAAAGCATACTCCTTTAAACTGAAACTCTACCTTCTCTTCTTACTTTACTTCTTCACTTTTCTAAATACTTAATACTTCTCAAAGCATACTCCTTTAAACTGAAACTCTATCTTCTTTTCTTACTTTACTTCTTCACTTTTCTAAATACTAAGTACTTCTCAAAACATACTCCTTAAAACTAAATTTTATCTTCTTTTCTTACTTCACTTCTTCACTTTTCAATAGGCTAACTTTCATCTACAAGCATATCTTGACAAACCGAATACAGATTCGTAATTGTGATATTATTACTAACAATTTGGATATTCTAACTTATATTTTAGTGCTTGCTACGAAAACTTATCATTAGATATTCTTTTCTTACTTTACTTCTTCACTTTTCTAAATACTTATTACTTCTCAAAGCATACTCCTTAAAACTGAAATTCTATCTACTTTTCTTACTTCACTTCTTCACTTTTCTATAGGCTAACTTTCATCTACAAGCATATCTTGACAAACCGAATACAGATTCGTAATTGTGATATTATTACTAACAATTTGGATATTCTAACTTATATTTTAGTGCTTGCTACGAAAACTTATCATTAGATATTCTTTTCTTACTTTACTTCTTCACTTTTCTAAATACTT